>KV011185.1:42579-73873 GCA_001598015.1 Dorcoceras hygrometricum | reverse complement strand
CGCAAGAGCAAAACGCTGTCGTATCAACTTATGTAAACGACATCGTTTTGCAATCGCTAACTCCAATAGCATCTGCTGATTGCACTGTAGCTTGCGACTGGATCTTCTCTACGACGTCGCTTCAACTTGCGTCTGGAAAGCAAGCTACCTGCTGAATCTTGCGACTGGATGACGTCACCGATGACGTCATCACCAACTAATCCATCTGCTGAATCTCCACACGACGTCGCTTCATCTGCTGATTCTCAATACGACGTCGCTTCAGCTTTGCGCTCAACTTCTTCTGCTGAAATCCATCTGCTGAATTATCAATACGACGTCGCTTCTCTTTTGCGCTTAGCATCATCTGCTGAAATCCATCTGCTGATTGTGATGACATCAAGGCTGATGTCATCACAGCTCATTCCATATTTAGCGCCTCTTCTCTTCTGCTGAATCTTCATCTGCTGATCACTGTAGATTCGTCTGCTGAATGATGACGTCACTGCTGATGTCATCCAAACTTAGCGCTCCAGCTGATCTTCATCATCTGTTGATTTTCTTCGTTCCAGCTCCAGCTCCAGCTGATCTTCATCATCTCGCTAAGCATCCAGCTTCTTGAATAGCGACTGTCAACAGATTCGTCAACAGTACTTATAATTGCGACTTTCTTCTTCTTGAATAGTGACTGTTGATAGATTCATCAACAGTACTTATATCTTTGCGACTGCTAACAGATTCGTCAGCAGTACTTATAACTTGAATCTTCTTCTTCTTCTTCAGCAAGCTTCTCAATACAAAATCCAGCTGGTTCGCTTTACATCTCACTATGTTTCCAAAGAGACATTCTCTTAATACATGAGAAATATATCTCACAAATATTATAAAATATATTTCAATATATATAAATATAAATATATATTTATATATATGTAGAGAACTGAGGGAATTGGACGCACTCCTTCTGAGTGAGAAACCCTATTTATTGAACTCTTTCTTAGTTTGAATGCATAAAGCAAATTCGCAAATGAATTTGCTCTCCAAATATCATCCACGTGCTCCTATGACTCCCATGCATTTAATTGCATTTGCTAGCTGTCAACAACTGCGTGGCCCTCATGAGAACGAAATCACCTAGTTGAAAGGAGATGCTGGGTTTCTTACAGCAGTGGAGTTGATAGGGGATTCCATTAGTCAGAAATTGATGAATAGTAATTAGAATTGGCCGTGGAACCAAGTTTAAGAAAGTGACGAATAGTATTGAAAATTTCCCGTCGGAACCGAGTTTTGATGTAAACTATCTTTCCATACCAAGTTTTTGCAATCGAAAAATTGGCGGTTGGAACCGACCGTGATTTCTGACTATTACATTATTGATTTAGGTAGTTTTTGATCGTATGCATTGTGTAACCGAGTTTATTAGGAAGTTCGAGTAAAAATCAGTCCCTGCCAACGTTCTCAATGGATGGAAACCAACGAATTTGATTTTGCTCGAATTTTGGTGACTCCGAACACGATTTTCCAGCCTCTTCTTTTGGTTGAAGTATTGGATGCCTTGGTGAATATTTTCATTCATTTGATTTTAATTTTATTTTAGCTCAAAAATGTACTAATCTTGACTATTCTTGACAAATGAAAGTTCACAATAACTCCGATGAATATACAAAAGTTTCAGGGTGTCTATTTAGGATTTTCGAGTGATGGTGTTCTAATTCAATATAGATATCGATGTTAGGATCGAAAAGAGTTAAAAATATAAGCTCTGATGCCAATTGTTAGGATCGGTTCAGATCGTGCACGACATTGAAACAACACAGTGAGGGATATACCCGCGATCTGAAAGATGTAAAAATTGAGCTGCAATAGCTCTAGTTCTGACCTTTGAGCACCGAGAAGTATATCAACTCTGGTATAAAATCCAAGGCGGAAAACATAGTTTGTTAAGAAATATCTTTGAAAACATGAATGCAGAAAGCTATTAAAATCAGTACGCTGGATTTGTTTATGGAAGTTCGGAGCTGAATATCATACGTCCCCTTCTTCCAAACTAGAAGGCTTCACTAGAAGACTTCACTAGAAGACTTTGATCATACAACAATTTGTATTGACCCACCTCAGCTGGGACTTACCCACTGCCCAAAGCTGAGACTCCTAGACTCTTCTATGCAAGACAACTTGCAAGATGTGTCAACTCCAACTCTAAGAACATGTTTTATGTCTCTATTCAAAGACTATAAACACTAGTTTTACGTTTTCGTGTCAAGAATCTGTTTGTGCATTTTGGGGTGTCATTCACTCAACTATTCTATTCAGCTCTTAGCTCTCATAAATGTGTGAGTAAATCTGTGTGTGAGGAATATAACAATTACAGTGTATAAACTCTCGAATGTTTCCTCACGTACTGGGAAGTTCTTTTTCAAAGCCGATAGGCTCAACAGTCGACTATGACTATTAAGCTCCTCTGAGCTGATCTTCGACTGCTTCGTCCCTGTTTTCTTCCCATGGCGACGACTCTATTTTTCTTTTCCACACTCTCGTCTCTGGTTTTTCATCGTTCGCTCGTTTTCCATCTTCTTCATCAGTTTAGCTCGTGTATATATGGCCTCTGGTCTTATGTTACAGTTGGAAACAATCTCCTAGTCGTTGGAAAGCTTCTGTAAAGTTTCTGACGTTGTGTCATTGTTGTCCTTTCATCGTACATGGATAGGTGAGCGTTAGAGTAGGTGTCCAGCTAGCCAACTGTTGGTAGTGGGCTTTGTTGAGTCTACTGTAAAAATGATCTTTATTCATATAATTTACATTCACATGCCATTCTTTATCTTTGCTTTAGTTGCGTAAAATTTTTGGATAAATACCTTGAATGTGTTGGCGCAGCGGCGGATCCGGAACATGCCCCTGGGGCGCAGCGGAAATTTTAAAATTTTTGTGCACGGGAACACCATTACGCAAATAAAATCAATACTAAACATGCATATGATGTTTAGAAATATTTACCTTTGGCGACTTCGCGCTCGGCGCTCGGCTCCAACTATTCCAGTTTTACGTGGCAATAGCACTTCAACGTTTGAATCTCCGATTGTTTGCCTAATCCGGTGCACGACCGGTTTTCAAATTCCATCACTCCCTTGCACTAGAAAGCACAGGGAATTGTCACGAATGTAATCTCCACACCAAGACGGTCGGAACAAGGTCCGGCTGCAGCGACAACGTCGGATGGCAACGGTGGCGACGAAGGTCGATTTGGGGATGGGAAAATGAGCCGATGTGGGGAGAGGAGTGCTATGATTTAATAATAAAGGGGTGAATGAATGTCTCCTCATTGTCATATTTATAGGTAGAGGGATATAGTTTCAGTTGAACAAAATGGTGAACATTCGGTTCGACTCAAATAGTGAACATTCGTTTCAACTCCCTCGATTGTGGTCTCATCATAATCCTGATCGACGATCAGATATCACCGATTTGCTCAGTTTATAAAACTGATCATTATGCTGTAAAATCAAATTTTCGAACCACTAAATCTATATATGGTAGGTTTACTCTCACTACTCATTTTGGAAGTCATACTCCCACTTCCCTTATGCTCAACACGCTTAGCTCCATATCCATACGAGAATCGGGAAACCAGTACTTGTGTGGCCCTCAATGGTTCAGAGATACAGCTGTCATGGGCTCACAACTCATTGTGACTCCAAAAATAAATTTTCGGACTTACCCATCGAATTATGGTAAAGCGTCTAGCAACATCGCCCCATGATCCCCTAGGTATCACTGATAGTGCCTGCAAGAATCAGTCAGTCATGGTTAGCATACAGTACAGTCCTTTCATCTCAAATATCCCGACCAAATCAATGACCATTGGTGCCAGATATTTGTCACACTATTATCTCCTCATATAACATTGGATATCCATGCATCAAGGCGAGCGGTGAATCCTCGACAACAAAGCATCGACTCCTACATGCGTCGTGACCTCACCCAATGTTGGATCTGTGCAACAGATCAGATCTTAATTTTAATAAACACAAAACCTGCTGTTATGTTTCTAATGATTTAATCGAGTGTGCAGGTCTAAGCTGAAGTAGATCAGACGTGAGCTGAAAAAGCGCACTGTAGCAGATCGGAAGTGAGCTTAAATCGATGAACCGAGTGCACTTGAGAAGATGTCCAAGTTGTAACAGTAGGGGACGCCCAATGGTCCAGCAGACGACATCCATGCTGATCCAGCTTAGAACGAATATCAGCACAGTAGAAACCAGTCCAGAGCAGGTATCAGCTCAGGAGAGAAGCGTTCAGTTCAGGGATCAAGTGCAGATCAATGTTTAGCTTACAGGTTCAGATATGTTCAGATGAACAGTATTCGGTTAAGAGATCAGCTTAGAGCAGTTCAGGGCAGAATAGATCAAAATCAGTTCGGATCAGATTAGAAGTGCAAAAAGAATCAGATCAGCTCAGAGCTTAGAACAGATCAGATCGGGTAATCAGCTCAGATAAGCAGCTCAGACAGAATCAACATAGTATATATATCGGTTCAGAGTGAACAGCTCAGAGCAGATTGAGAACGCCTAAGCTGGAACAGTACAGAATAGAGAAACGAAAAGATCAGATTAGAGATATAGAGTCGATCATCTTAAGAATAGATTAGAGATGAAAGAGGAGGAACAGAGCAGAACAGCTCAAACTGTCAGGATCGATGCTCTAAATCAGAGATTAAGTGCTCAATTAATGCAAAATACGGAAGCTTAAAAGTGGATTAAAAATTTTCTTTTTCGGCCTGAACAAAAATACAATTCAAATTACTTTCATACTCAAAGTATAGATTTTTAACTCAAAATCTACACAACAAAAGCAGTACCAGAAATATATACAAATATCTCAACAGATACAAATCTTCAATACAGAATTGACACAGGGCATCCCCTGATAAACTGACTAAATACCATATACATAACTAGACTCAAAAAGGGGCTCTACCAGCTGACGCACCCACTCGATCCAGCTGATTTACCTGAAGAACCTGCAAAGGCCAAATACAAGACCAAAGTAGCCCCAAAAAAATGAAAAAATAACGAGGTCAAACCTCACTACGAAGAGCACTCATAAAACAACAATCAAATAAGACATGCAATATCTCAATACGTGCAATGCATGCAGGTGACAACAAAGACTCATCGGTTGTCTCAACTTCACAACAGACTCAACTGTGAATCATCAAACCAGAAATCAGTGGCCACATCACAGGTGAGAGTTCGGGAGCTACCCAGCCGTCTCACGTGCAGTACCAACAACACAAAGTATCAAAACTCAACCCAACTGGTGTCATTCAGCTTACTGAGGGGTGGGATCTACCCAAATGAACCTCAGGGCAGACACAAATCTCGCAGCGAGGTGTTGAGGGTACAGGGAGCCAACCGACACACCTCATTTCATTTTCAAAAATCATCATGCTGGCACTATCCATCATCAGATAAAATCAGGTATCAAAGGAATCGGCTTAAGATGATATGCATGTATGCAAGACAGTATCAGCTTACAATCAACACACAATAATCACACATAGGCAATTCAGAAAATCATCATATAAAGCACGGCTAAGCAGACTCAGCTTACAACCAGTACATAATACACAGAAGTTCAGTTCACGCTGGAAATATTCTCATGCTTATGTCAAAGCTGTTAAAATAAGCTCAATCCGCACCTTAAGCAGATCTTGGTACAATATCTCAGCACGGCTTACAGCCAACAGCAGAACAAACTCCCTGCTCTGCTCAAGTCTCGGCCAATAGCTCAAGGCCAGCAGCTTACGGCAAAAACCACAAGAAAGGCTCTAATCTGCCAAGATATTTAAGAAATCAGCTCTGCTCAAGCTTACACGGCTCACGGCCTAAAGCTTCGTAGCTCACACCAACTACATCTAATCAACAGAGCACTATCCATCTCAAAGATAAACTCTTGGAATAGAAACTAACACTAGCAGAACATGGTTACCTGAACCGGAGCTCCACTCAGTTGCAAGAGAAACCTAGCTCACACAGTTCCTCAGCGATTTTTTCGTCCGGCCTCCTCCCCACTCCAAACTAGTACAAGTACGTTGGCCTCGAAAAGGGGTTTCCAACCGAGGTACTCTCACTCAAATCTGACCTGCCAATCTCCGGCAATCTGGGGAACCCTAGTTCGGATGAACAGTAACTATGAGGGTTTGGATAATATCTGTTGGGGTATTCGGGAGAAGATAAGGAGATGTGTTTTCTAAAAATAACTAAGTGTTGGTCAACACTTATATACACGCTCTCCCGCTTATAGCTACAGTAAAGTCAAACCATCTCAGACCTCTCCATTGTACCAGTTTAGGCACACAGACACAAAAACCAGCTCTCGCTCCAAACAGACCAGCCGGAGCATCCAGTACATCTCTAAGCTAGATCCAGCTTGCATAAAAATAGAAAATCTCAAATCTGCTCACCTCTAAGTTGGTGTCCCAAAAACCAGCTTGCGGCAGAAACTCAAACCAGCACAACAAAGCAGTCCAGCTCAGAGCTGTCCTCTCAAACCAGCTCACGTATGATCTGATCTATTCCAAACCCGAAGGTTACCAACAACTTACACCAATTCTCCTAACCCGATCGCTAAACACTTCACAGGATACCGTCCAGCTCAGAACTCTGTCCAACCAGCTCACACCAAAGTTGATTTGGTTAAACATCAAAACTCGCCAGTAGACCTCTAAGCTGGTACCAGCTCACACTGGACTTGCTCGCACCTCAGCAGTACAGCTTAGCTCTAAATCAAAACAATGTACAACAAGGTACACAAAACTAGATCGTGGAAACCTTAGACCAGCTCAAATCAAAACTGGTCTCTTCACTAATAGCTTACCAAGATGAAGGATCTCTATTGGTCAATCATTACTCTGATCTGATTAACTCGTTATTATCATCTGATAATTTCTAGTCCTCACATTCTCCCCAACTAGGAAAGGATTTCTTCCTCGAAATCAACCACAACTACAGACCAGAACTGAAAGAATACCAGAAATCCATCCAAACTGAAATATACAACAATCCAGCATTTTTCTCAATGCTCTCCAAGAGGCCACTAACCAAGAGTACAAAATAACTCAAAACACTAGTTAGGAGGCAAAAGATTACCTGATTCAATACAACGCATACTCAAACATATGAGGCCACTCTTGTATCATCTTATCTTCTACCTCCTAGGTAGACTCTTCTCTGCCATGCTTGCTCCACTGAACCATCACCAACGGAATGGTCCTGTTTCTCAATTGTTTCTCTTTCCTATCCAGAATCTGCACTGGATACTCAACATAGCTCAAAGCTTGATCCAACTCAACTTCATCTGTCCTTAGCACATGGGAATCCGGCTCATATTTCCTCAAAATTGACACATGAAACATGTCATGCATCGCTGTTAACTCCGAAGGAAACTGCAAATGATACGCCAAGGATCCAATACTTTCGATAATCTCAAACATTCCAATGAATATAGGAGCTAACTTACCCTTGAGCCTAAATCTCATCACGCTCTTGAAAGGAGAAACTCGCAAAAACACTCGATCGCCAACTTGAAACTCTAAAGGCCTACGCCTCTTGTTAGCATAGATAGCTTGACGATCTTGGGCAGCCTTAATTCTACTTCGAATCAGCTCAATCTGATCCTTCATATGCTGCACAAACTCAAGAGTAGACAATTATTTTTCTCCAACTTCTTCCCAACAATCGGCGATCTGCACTTCCTATCGTACAAATATTCGAACGATGCCATCCCGATAGTTACTTGGTAGCTGTTATTATACAAAAACTCCACCAGGGATAAAGAATCCTACCAGCCACCACTGAAATCCATCACAACCGCTCGTAGCATATCCTCCAAAGTCTGTATGGTTCTCTCGGATTGGCCATCTGTCTGGGGATGAAACGCGGTACTCATAGCCAATCTCGAACCCATCGCTGCTTGAAAACTCTTCCAAAATCTGGAAGTAAATCTAGGATATCTATCAGACACTATCAATACCGGCACTCCATGCAATCTAACTACATGGTCAATGTATAGTTTTGCCATTTTTTTCATGGAACACCTTACGTCATAGGGAATGAAGTGGGCTGATTTAGAGAGTCTGTCAATCACCACCCAAATCCCATCACATCCCCTATTCGAATAAGGCAAGTGGGTCACAAAATCCATAGCAACATGCTCCCAATTCCATTGAGGCACCTCTAAACTTTGCAGCAATCCGCCAGGTCTCATCCTCTCGGCTTTGACATGTTTGCAATTCAGACATCGTGCTACAAATCCAGAAATATCATTCCTCATGCCTTCCCATCAATAGTGAGATCTAAAGGCATGGTACATCTTCTTCTCACCCGGATGTACACTGTAGCGACTACAATGGGCCTCGTTCAAGATAGTTTCTTTCAGGTATATCAGATTTGGAACCAATAATCTACCACAAAATCTCAGACATCCATCAGGAGCAACAGTAAAATCATCTGACTGACTATTCTGGGTTTTCATCCTTAGCTCATTGATGTACGGGTCAGTCCTCTCTACTGCCCTAATGTCCGCTACAATCTGTGGTTCAAGCTGAAAAAAAAAACTACAAAGTACTCATCATCCGGCCGAAAACACCATCCAGAAGTCCCCAAATGCTCATGGACTTTCAATATACTCAACGACGTTAACATCGCTGGATGTGCCTTCCTACACTAGGCATCTGCCACTAAGTTCATTCCCCCAGGCTGATACTGAATCTCACAGCCAAAATCCTTGAGTAATTCCATCCAATGACCCTGCCTCATGTTCAAATTTTACTGAGTGAAGATATACTTCAAGCTCTTGTGGTCGGTGTACAACACAAATTGCTACCCAACCGTCTCACGTGCAGTACCAGCAGCACAAAGTTTCAAAACCCAACTGGTGCCATTCAGCTTACTGAGGGGTGGGAGCTACCCAAATGAACCTCAGGGCAGACACAAATCTTGTAGCGGGGAGTCGAGGGTACAGGGAGCCAACCAACACCTCTCATTTCATTTTAAAAAATCAGCAAGCTGGCACTATCCATCATCGGATAAAATCAGGTATCAAAGGAATTGGCTCAAGATGATATGCGTGTATGCAAGACAGTATCAACTTACAACCAACACACAATAATCACACATAAGCAATTAAGAAAATCATCATATAAAGCATGGCTAAGCAGACTCAGCTTACAACCAGCACATAATACACAGCAGTTCAGTTCACGTTGGAAATATTCTCATGCTTATGTCAAAGCTGTTACAATAAGCTCAATCCGTACTTTACCACAGCTTACATCCAACAAAAGAACACACTCCCTGCTCTGCTCAAGTCTCGGCCAATAGCTCAAGGCCAGCAGCTTACGGAAAAAACCACAAAAAAGGCTCTATTCTGCCAAGATATCTAAGAAATCAGCTCTGCTCAAGCTTACTCGGCTCACGGCTTAAAGCTTCGTATCTCAAGAACAACTACATATAATCAAAAAAGCACTATCCAGCTCAAAGATAAACCCTTGGAACAAAAACTAACACTAGCAGAACACGGTTACCTGAACTGGAGCTCAACTCGGTCACAAATAACGAAACCTAGCTCACGCAGTTCCTCAGTTATTCTTTTGTCCATCCTCCTCCCGACTCCAAATTGGTACAAGCATGTTTGCCTCGAAAGGGGGTTTCCAACAAAGGTACTCTCACTCAAATCTGATCGGCCAATCTCCGACAATCTTGGGAACCCTAGTTCGGATGAACAGTAACCACGAGGGTTTGGATACTCTCTGTCGGGGTACTCGGGAGAAGATAAGGAGACGTGTTTTCTATAGATAACTAAGTGTTGGTCAACACTTATATACACGCTCTCCAGCTTATGGCTACAGTAAAGTCAAACCAGCTCACACCTCTCCTCTATACCAGCTCAGGCACATAGACACAAAAACCAGCTCTCGCTCCAAACAGACCATCTCAAAGCATCCAACACATCTCTAAGCTGGATCTAGCTCCCACAAACACGAGAAATCTCAAAGACTGCTCACCTCTAAGCCGGTGTCCCAAAAATTAGCTCGCGGTAGAAACTCAAACCAGCACAACAAAGCAGTCCAGCTCAGAGCTATCCTCTCAGACCAGATCACGTCTGATCTGATCTATTCCAAACCCTAAGGTTACCAACAGCTTACACCAATTATCCTAAGCCGATCGCTAAACAGTTCATAGGATACCGTCCAGCTCGGAACTAATATGTCCAAACAACTCACACCAAAGCTGGTCTTGGTTAAACATCAAAACTCAACAGCAGATCTCTAAGCTGGTACCACATCACACTGGACTTGCTCGCACCTCAGAAGTAAAACTTAGCTCTAAATCAAATCAATGTACAACAAGGTACACAAACCAGATCGCGGAAACCTTAGACCAGCTCGCATCAAAACTGATCTCTTCACCAGCAGCTTACCAAGATGAAGTATCTCTATTGGTCAATCATTACTCTGATATGATTAACTCATTAATTACCATATGATAATTTCCAATCCTCACACAAATAGCTCGAGCTGTACAGAGAAGAACAAAATAGCTCAGAGCTGTACAAAGAAGGTCGAAGAAGATCACAGCTATACAATGCAGAAAGAAATAGCTCAGAGCTACGAAGCAGAATAGAGCAGGACAAAGCAGATTAGAGCAAGAACAACTTAGAGGGAGCTTCTTAGAGGATCAGCTCGGGGACCAGCTCAGAGGAACAGCGCAGTAGATCAGGCCAAAGTTGGTCAAATAAAGTCAAGCAAACCGTACAAGCAAGAATAGAACAAGCGAGGACAACATTGTATTTTGTCCGAGCTGAAAGAGCCTTTGAATTTTGCCAAAAGAGGAAAGAGCCGTTGAAAGCCAAAAGAGGAAAGAGCCTTATGTCATGGCTGAAGATCAGATTGACAAGCACAAAATAAGGATCTATCCAACGGTAATAATTCATCAAAGGCTACATATATACTGAAGATTCGAATGAAGACAAGCGTGAAACATAGAAGCTTGCACACAACGACATATATGCACGAAAAACAAAAGAGAGAGAGAGAGAGAGCATGTGCAACAGTCGAGAGCTGGTATACACAGGTGGCAGCTGGTGTATTGGCTGAGAGCTGTGCCCAGGTGTGAGCTGGTGCACAGTCGAGAGCTTAAATGAAGAATCATTATAGTCGACTGCACAACTTGGGAAAATGATGAAGATATCAGCTTTGAAGAAGCTCTTTCCAGCGTGAGAAAATATTTGTGAGAGAGTGAGCTTACACTGTAAATCTCACACACACACATTCAATCACTATTGAGAGATGAGTGAAACCGATTAGAGTGAATGTGAGAAACAGAATCATTGTAGTCTTTGAACAGAGACATTAAACATGTTCATAGTGTCGCAACTCACACAACTTGCGAGCTGGTGTGAAGCGTGGAGTTCTAGGAGTTCTTGCAGCTTGCGGGCTGTTGGATAGGGTTATTGCAAAAGTTGTAATAATCAAAGTCTTATAGTGGAATCCTTTCAGTTTGGAAGAAGGGGAGACATAGGAGATTCAACTCCGAACTTCCATAAGCAAACATATGAGTTCTTTACAATTTTCAGTTTACAACAAATAACTTTCAATTTTCAGAGAGTATATTCAGATATTTTCTACTTGGTTTTTATACCGATATGATATACTTCTCGATGCTCATAAATTTCAAGAACTGGAGCTATTGCAGCTCACATAGAGTTAGTTTCTCAATGTTCAGATCGCGCGTGACTTGTTCCAACACGCAGTGCTGTTCCGTGCTGATTCAGCTTAGGCACGATCTTCTTGGCATGCTGTTCTTCAAACCCCTTTATAAAAGCATGGTATCTGAATTTTGATCCACGAATTGGTACCCAAGCTGTGTGAGAGCTCACGGTACCGGTTTTTGGACCTATCAATTAATATCATAGCAGGGTCAGGGTTCGAGTCTCCCAAGAAGCATTTTCTATACTTCTTTGGGGTGGATTGTTGAGTTAAGCGTGAAAAGGTGAGAGCAGTACTGGGATGAGTGACCTCCAAGAAAGCTCTCGTACGTCAAGCTACTGATGTAGTGCCACTTGATCTGGTTGGCCAGGTGGGCTGTAAAAGTATGACTGTTAGGATCGAAAACAGAGCTCAGAAGTTCAGGGGGGGTGAATGAACTCCTTTGTCGATTTTTCTTTGAAAATTGTTTCGAAAGATTTTACAGCTTTGAAGCCAACTTCTAGCCGATCTAACATCTAGGAAGGTTCTCAGTGTCTACTGTTGTCTCGTGTAATAAAATGATTTTTATGCGGAATGAACACGATTCAATCAGCTGAACAATTTAATCAAGTGCGTGAATGTAAAAGTTGTAAAGACGAGAGATTTGTTTTTGGAAGTTCGGAAAAAATTCTCATAATCGATGGGAAGGTTTACACTAGAAGACTTTGATTTATACAACTCTTTGTAAAAAGCCACTCCCGCAACCAGCAGCCACGAGAACTCCTAGCAAACACCAACGAAACACAGACCCGCGATCTGGTTCATAATAAAACAATTTCAGCTCTAATCTGGTTGTGCTACTCTAGCACTTTGACACTCTCTATTTGTGCTTTACAATAATCTCTCAAGACTGCAGAGTGTGTAAATAGAAGAGTCTGTGACACAGAGAAGGAAATAGATCATCTGTGCGTGTGTCACTTGTGCAAGCTGTGAGACCCGAAAGTTGATAGGATTAATTGAGTAAATTAATCGGGTTTAACATAGA
Organism: Dorcoceras hygrometricum; assembly: GCA_001598015.1. NCBI lineage: Eukaryota > Viridiplantae > Streptophyta > Magnoliopsida > Lamiales > Gesneriaceae > Dorcoceras > Dorcoceras hygrometricum. The sequence continues at coordinate 61,103 of KV011185.1, read as the reverse complement.
CCAAATTTGGCTTGAATAGATCTGGGATGAGCCAGATTTGAGCTGGTATGCTTGGTGAAGTTATCGGGTCCGAATTGGTGCTTAGAACAGATCTGGAGAGTTACAGATTCTGTGGAGTAAGAATCAGACTTGGGCGTTGGTCAACGTGGGTCAACTGTATTCAGATCCTATAATCAGATCTGGTAGTCGCGCGTTATTCTGGTCGTGCAGTTGGATATGTCTTGCGGAAAGCGAAGCGTTGTTGTTTGGAAAGGATCCAGATTTGAGTAGGTGCTCGTTGTTAGTTATGCGTAGACAGATCCGGTTCTTAGTCCCAGTTCGTGTTGCGGAGTTGACCGATGCGGTTCAGGGATTTCAGATTTGATTAACTAGTGTGCGTTAGAACTTAGTTCTATGGGTGCGACGCCGTTTAGTGTTTCAGACTTGAGTTAGCGGGATGACGTGTATTAGTTGGGAGCGTGTTTTCTGTGCGACGTCGTTTGGTTAAATCCCACGTCTGTTTTGACGTAGTGTCCAGATCTGGAGTGGTACTCAGATTTGAGCTGGTTTCAGATGTGAACCCCGAGGTTGTCGGTGGATGCTGTTCACCAGATGTGACCAGATTTGAGTTGTATTTAAGAGAGGACTTTGACCCTTCATCCAGTATGTTAGAGTAGATGCCCGACTAGCCAACTTGTGGCGTGTGGGCTTTATTGACTCTTTGTACAACGATCTTTATTTATGAAATTCGCATTTCTCTTATGGCGTTCTTTATTTTCATTATGTTATAATGTTAACAATTGTGTTGGATAAAGACCTAGAATGCACCATAGTGTATGTTAGATGTGATAGTGGATATGATGGCTATCATGAAACATATCTAATAGTCACTGTGTATTCTGAACTCGTTCCTAGTCGATTGGGCCGTCAAAATGAGGATAAGGCCGCCCGAGCTTGAGACTAGCATCTGCGATGTGAAGTACCATGTTTCATTGGTAGGGAACATTGTGATGTTCTGAGCATGCGGATGGATAGTGACCTGGTGATCTATCGAACTACCCTCGTTCGGACTTTCCTAGTGCTTACCATTTGTCGAGTGGATAAGTCCGAGGTCTTGGTTGTACTGATTATTCCTCACTACTCGAAACGTCATTGAGACTCTACATGATAGGTGCCTCACTTTTATGCGTGGATATCCTATGCTATCTGAGGAGATAATAGTGTTATAAATCTCTGACCAGAGTACTGGATGAGTTTTAGGTAAATGGGTTTGCCTAGTAACACTCGCGATGTCACTATTTGATCTCCAAGATGTATGCATAGCTATTGGATCTCTAGCGACTCTCGATTTACCAATGGTCGTTGATCTGATCGGGATATATGTGTTGAAAAGACCGTACTGTACGCTAACCACGACCAACTGGTTCTTGCAGGCACTATCAGTGATACCTAGGGGAACATGGGGCGATGTTGCTAGGCGCTTTACCATGATCCGATGGGCAAATACGAAATTGTGATTTCGGAGTCGCAATGGTTGTGGGCCCACAGCTAGCTGTATCCCTGAACCATTGATGGTCACACAAATACTGGATTCACAATTTCCGCACGGAAACTGAGCTCAATGTGTTGAGCATAGGAGGAGGAATTTAGGGAGTGCGACTTCCTAAAAGTCAACAGGGGTCAAATTACGATTTCCCATAGTTGAGGGGCTACACTGCAATTTTGGACTAGGTGGTCTGAAAAATTGTTTTCACATCATAATACTAAGTTTTGGAAACTATGTAGATCGGTCCGATCAGATCGTCGATCAGAGTTATGATGAAGCCACGGTGATAGGGATGAACCGAATGTTCATACGTTGGACTGGGCCCGCCCCAGGTCCAATGGGCCGGTTCAAGCCCATCACACCTATAATTATTCTTGAGCCTAGAGTAGTATGAAAAAAAAAACATTGAATCACTCAAACCCTAGCTCCAAAAGGCCGCCGCACCCTTCTTCTTCCCTTCTCCTCTCGGCCGCCGCCTTCCCACCCGCCGCCGTGCCGCGCCTCTGTGCCTCCGCCGCTGCCGTGATAGGACTCGTTCCGATCACCTTGTCGAGGAGATTTCGTCCATGGTAAATTCGTCAGCTCTTCTAGTGCAGACTGACGAAGGACTCGTGCATCCAGTCGTGGACCGGATTAAGGAGATCTACCGTCGCCTACCTTGAAGTGCCAGATTCCCTGTGAATCTGGTCGGAGCCGGCGCCTAGATGCCAGCAAGGTGACATATAAAACATCCTATGTATGTTTAATTGTTGTTATTATTATGTATTGAACGATTCCCAGTGCAAATTTTTGAAACTTCCGCTGTGCCTCGGGAAACGTGATCCGGATCCGCCACTGCGCCAACAGTGGTATCACAGCCAAGGCTCGGATCCTTCAATACATTATTGTGCCTGAATTGCATCAATTTCAAAAATTTCAAATCAAAATAAAAAAAAAACTTTTTGAAAACGGCTGCCGGCGCCGCCCCGCAAGGCGGCGCCATCGGGCGCGCAGCAGCGAGCGCGTCATCGCGCGCTTCATCGCGCGCTGGCCAGCTCGCAGTGTCGCGCGCTGGCCAGCACGCCGTGTCTCGCGCTGGCCGGCCATCCGTGTGCTAGTGTCACGCACGGTGGCGTGTGATCCGCCGCGCAAGGCGGCGCCATCGCGCACGCGACAGCGCACGCATCGTCGCGCGCAGGCCAGCGCACATCGTTGCGCGCTGGCCGACCACCGTGCGCGATTGTCGCGCACGATGGAGCGCAGTCCCGCCGCGCATGGCGCGGCCAGCGTGCGGCCATGTGCCGCACGCTGTGTGATGGCGGCGGCCACCGGCCGACGATTCCTCTTGGCGCTGCGACGGCTGTTTTGTCTTCTAGGTTATGTTTCGGGCCTGTCCCTGGCAGCCCATGAAGTTTTCGGGCCAATATTTGATATTGGGCCATTTTGATCGGACCAAAAATTGATTTTGGAATTTTTGAGATTTGGGCCTAAAATTGTTTTAAGCCCAATATGATGCAATTAAAATTTACAAAATGTGATTTTATTTATAAAATATGATTTTATAATTAAAATATGATTTTGTTGGAAATTATCAAATTTGATTTGATTATTTAATTTATGTCAATTATATGGATTAATTGCATGTTTGGGATGATCGAGAGCCGTGCCCAATGTGTTAGGTGTATGCTAGGTTTTGCGATTTTGGTTGTAAATATTGTTGATATCATTTATAAATTGGGCCTGGTTTATGGCCCGTTCCCACCCCTTTGCAATTGTATCTCAACGTGTCATGGATATTTAAATGTAAATATTAGATTTAGTGGGAGGACATTTGAAGATGGTGGAGATGATGATCAAAGATATTGAAGATCGAAGATCTGTTAAACCGGAAGCTAATGTAATAGGATTGCATTGCATACTGCATTTCACCTAGGACTGGACCCAGGTCCGTGATTGGCAACCACGGACCGCATAGCTCTCGCGATCGATCATCCCAAATTCTTATATATGCGATATATATTTGTTGAATCCGCATTTTAAATTGTCATTTAAAATTAATTGAGATCGAATTTTCAAAATTAAAATCCCTCATTTTAAATATGATTTAAAACTGATATCAAGATTAAAAGTTTATTCGATAAACTAAGGGAATTTAAATTTGTTTAAATTTCCTACCTTCCATCAACAATGAGTGTACGTCGATGCTACCCGTATACATGGCCCGGCTCATATTATTGAGGGGGTCATGTATGTCGGAAATCTGTACACGTCATTGACACTCGTTGTGAGTTGGTTGGAACTCCCTTTAACGTTGGCTCATATTATTGGGGACGTTAAGGGGACCGTCCTTCACAACTCGACATTGATGGGTCATCTTGACACTGATAGTAATCGGCGTCATATTATTGGGCCCTTACTGGACGTGAGGTGAATGCATGGAGGTTGCACCGGTTGCAATTGGACTCTACCTTTTGAGGGTCATGGTTGGCTGATATTATTCGGGATCATGATCGCTTGATTGGACTCTGTGTATCCACGAAGGAAACTTGCTTTCTCGATTTCATTAGAGGGTGGTGAAATCGTTAAAATAGTGGGAGGGTAATTCATAAAACTAAATGACCTTGTTTTATGTCTTAGCGTTTTTCATATATAGTTAATAATGCATGTCTGTTTTTCTTTTCAGTATAAACTGCTTATAAAATGTCTTCGATCAAAAATCCACTTGCTGCTATACTGGATAGCAACAAGTTCACTGGTCTGAACTACCAAGACTGGCTTTGAAACCTCAATATTGTATTGGCTTCGGAGAAGCTCCTCTACACGTTAGACAAGAGCCCTCCGAAGGAAGCCCCTGCCGATATCAGCTCTGAGGAGCTGACAAAGCTTAACAAATGGTGGGATGACGAGCTTAAGACTCGATGCTATATGATGGCATCGATGTCAAACGAAATGCAGTGGCGCTTTGAGAAGACCGTGTATGCTGCTGACATACACCTTCATCTTAAAGAGTTGTATGGGGAGAACTCTCGAAATGAGAGGTTCACCACTGTCAAGGAGCTTATGACGAGCCGCATGCACGATGGGACTTTGGTCCGCGAGCATGGGGTTCGTATGATTGGGCTTATTGAAAAGTTGGTGGGCCTTGATATCACACTTCCACATGAGCTGTCTGTGGATTTGCTTCTCCTCTCACTCCCTGCTGCATTCGACCCCTTTGTGATCAACTTTAACATGAACAAGCTGGAAGCCACCCTTGAAGAGGTGGCGAACATGCTCGTCGTGTTCGAGGGGACCATAAAGAAGGACAAGCCCGTACTCCTTATGGGCTCTTCTTCCTCTGCGAAGAAGGGACCCAAACGCAAGGGCAAGAAGCGTTCTACCCCTGCGAAGGAGGAAAAGCCCACCAAGAAGCCCAAGGCAAAGGCTTCCAAGCCAAACAAGTCTGAGGATGTTTGCCACCACTGCCACAAGCCTGGGCATTGGAGGAGGAACTGCAAGGATTACCTCGAGCAGTTGCGAACTGCAAAGGATATGTTCTACATTGAAATAAATATGTCTCTTAGTTCGACTTCTTGGGTACTTGATACCGGATGTGGATCTCATATCTGCAATGATTTGCAGGTGATGACAAGATGCCGACATCTTAGAGAGGGTGTGATGGTCTCAGAAATAGGATCAATATAAGAACATGAGTTCAGAAGGGGGGGGTTGAATGAACTCCTTCGATTTTTGAAATCTTTTAAAGTGTTTTACACGCACGACTTAACTTAAGTCCGAGTTACCAGACTTAAGGTATCTCAGTGTTATGCAAGTCTTTTGGCCAACAATGTTTGTGCGGAAAAAGGCCAATTAACTTGTGAACAGTAATAATATGTAAATGCAGTATTCAAGAGCGTAAAGTAAATAGTAAGGGTTCAGAAGTTTGTTTCTAGAAGTTCAGATATAAATATCCTACGTCTCCCCTTCTTTCTCATCGGAAGGTATCACTAGAAGATTTGATGCAAGCAGCCTTTCTACAAGCACCCAATCACACAAGCCGCACTTGTATGAACTCCTAGGCTCACTAACTCCACGCAGACGTTGCTGCTGGTTACAAGTATCGAAATGATATTTTTGAACTGATTCACAAAGCCAGTTAGTTACAGACTCAATAAGATATAACAATGAATACAATTTCTGAGTGCTGTAAAATTCTTTGGTTTCTAAAACAAAGAAACTCGATTCAACAAGATGAACCAGAGAATGGACTCGAAGGTTTGTCTATGAATAACAACAGTAGTGTTATTCGAGTCTTTGAGCTTTTTGAGAGTACTTCAACAAGGAATGGCTCAAAAGTAATTCGGAAGAGTTTCAGCAATAAACCGTGTAACAACTTCTGAAAATATGTACTATTTGCCCAAAATAGTACCGACGTTGTCTCCTAAATTTCAGGAATTTGTACGATTCTGTTAATCTTTTCCAATATGAGTAAACCATCGTATTTGAATTTCTTTATTGCTTGCACCTGACTTGTTCACCAGCTTCAACACCTTCGTTGTTTATGAGGTTGCGACTGGAAGATGTTTAAGAGTATGTGCCGACTGGTTTCCTTTATACCACGTGCATTTTTACTCGACTGGTTCTTTATAAGTCCAACGACTGGTTGGTTAAAATGCTGACGTTTTAACTTATCCATACGACATCGTTTTGCTAAAACCCCTCGACTGGTTAAGTATAGTACTGTAGCTCTCGACTGGTTTCAATACGGTGTCGCTTCAACTTATTCAAACGCTGTCGTTTTGCACACGCTAATATTTGAATCCTTGCGTCTGATCATATGAAGCACTGTAGCTTGCGTCTGGAAACAAAAACACTGTAGCTTGCGTCTGGTAGAGCAATCCACTGTAGCTTGCGTCTGGTTTTTCCATCGACTGAATCAATAACCCTGCGTCTGAATAAACAAAACACTGTAGCTTGCAACTGATTCAATACCAAAGATAATTTCACTGTAGCTCTCTACTTTATAACCCATCGACTGAGTGACCACACCACTGTAGCTAACAACTGGTTTCACCTCACAACTGATTTACTGTAGCCACGTCTGGATAAGCCTGTCGACTGGATTCACGACTACATATTGCGTCTGATTATCCAGATTTAACTTGTCATTTTGTTGTCACCAAAACCATAAATTTTGTCCTAACAATTTCCCCCTTTTTGGTGATGACAAAACTTCAGCAGCCGAGATAAAAAGATATGCAGAAATAAATTGCACACGAACTGCTGGTAATCAGACTATCATTAATCATAGAAATTGTACATAAGAATTGTACAAAAATTTCAATTTCTATACTACTGTCTTCTTCCTCTCTTATACGAACCACTTCTGCTTAGACTTCTTTCTCTCCTTTCCCTGGCTCTTTCTCTTTCCAGTCTATCTGACACCCGTCTATCTGCCTCACGAACAAATTCCGCAGCCTGTTCTACACTGAGAGATTGTCCAATGCCTTGAACATCAGGAGGTGGTTGAGGAGTAGGCAGAGGGCGGCTGCTGCTGCTTCCTTCCCCCCTTTTGGCATCACCGCCTCTAATGTAATCGACGATGTCACCAATTTGGGTGGAAAGGCTGAGGAGATCTGCTGCGATTTTGGCTTGAAACTCTAATTGTTCACTCCTTATAGCAGCAACCTGCCCGTCCAATAAAAGAAGTTTTGCATCGAGCGCATTGAACTTACTCCTGATTGCTAATGAATCTGTATCAGCTTTAACACCTTGGGCCATAACAGACTTCTTCAATTCATTGAGACGAAGGATCTGAAGATCATCTTGAAGTTGTCCTTCTTGTCTCGCACTCTGTATGAGATTTCGCAAGTATTCATTTTGATTTCCCTGAGTGGTCTGTAGGCCTCATTCAGCGGTATGGAGTCGAGATAAAATTTCACTGTGAGCATCATCCATACGTTGAAAGAGAGAAGCTTGTAGAGCATCCAGAAGAGAAGAGAGATCAACAGAAGAAGCTGGTAGCGAAGTTTGAGCCTCCGTAGTGTCATCCAGGAGTAAATCATTCGAATCAAAATGCATTTGAGAATCACTGGACGAACTTGTAGACTCTTGTTGCTGAGGAATAGAAGGATAAGACTCTGGACTCTCAACAATGTAAAATAGCTCCTCCTGATCAAAAGAATCATCATTTTGAAAAATTGGAGAGGGAGACCGGTAGACGGTAGACCCATCAGAAGAGGTTGATTCAAACTCTTGTAAACTCTGTATATCCACTGAATCCCACTGTACAAAAGAATTAACAAAACTGTTACTGTCCATACCCTGGCGAAAAATTCTTTGAAAACCTGCTGGAATCCTTTCAACACTTAAATTAGATACCACGATATCTCTGCAAATATCTTCGCGCACGGGTCTCAGGCAACCAAACATATGGTATCGAACAATTTCTGTACATACTCTAGCCCAGCCCCAAGTCTTTATTAAGGAAGGGGCAGCACTCCAATATTGGACTGGTTCTATTAGATTGTAATGAGGAACAAGCTCTTCTTCAACCACAGACTGTGGAAGTTTCTTCCTATTGACAAACAATGACAGCTTACAACTGCTCCTCAAAAACTCATTTCCCTGAATGGGTGTCCATACCCCATCGATCAAAACCATCGCCCGTACCCAAAATTTAGATTTGGCCTGAGAGAGGAATTGGGCAAGTACAACACCACTACCTATAGATGTATCAAGATACGTAGAAGTGCATGGTTGCTCTATAGGTAGGCCCTACTCTTTCTGCTGTGCGATCAGATCCTCAAGTGATTTCGAATTAGCAACAGACAGAAGATCAATAATTTTAGAGGCTGTTGCTGTCCACGGCTGCCCAGGAACATGATATTTCCGATGTGATTCCAAAAACTTCCTGAGCAGCATCTCTTTATACTTTGCAAGAATAAATACTCTCCTCCTAACAGCCGTTTCCAGTGAATCTGTTTCCGCCCATTCCAACATCAACCTCTCCTTAGCTTTCAAAGCCTTCAAACCATCAAGATCAGTTAACTTATTCAAAGAAAAAGAATGAAAGAATTGAACAACATCTTCCATAACCCGATCTCGCAACTGGACCAAGAACTCAACATCGCCGCAAATCAATTCCACGGTTTCCCTCGCTGGATTTCCTCTTACAGGCTCATCTTCTACCAGTATTTCTTTCCCTTTGTCATGTACTGAGATGCGAGGAAGACTGGCATAGAACAAATCGCGTTCCTGAACACCAAGGATGCTTATGGACTCGCCAAGCCTGATTTTAGTAATCTCTGCCGCAGTGACTGATGGTAGCATCATGTCCTCAGAAATCTGCGTCAATATATCATCTATGGACATGTGCTCCTCTGTAACTGGCTTGCTGTTCCCAGAAACCTGGGGCTGGTCCCCTCCATCTAGAAATAACGGAACAGTGGGTTGATCAGCAATAAACTCCTCATCTGTATCACTTGATAAAAGCCCCTCAGCATCTCGTTGAGCAAGGATAAAAGGGAGATCAAACCAGGGAATGGATTCTTTAGCTTGTGCAGTTGGTTGATCATCACCCTTAGTTGCAGCAGCTGTGTCCAGTTGAGTCAAAATTTGTTCAATTATAACATCTGGATCATCAGCTGGTTGATCATCACCCTTAGTTGCAGCAGCTGTGTCCAGTTGAGTCAAAATTTGTTCAATTATAACATCTGGATCATCAGCTGGTTGATCCTCATCAGCTGGTGCAACAGCTGGTTGTGTTGCGACTGGTACATCAGCACTTGTTTCTTGTACACCAGTCGCAGTCCCTGCAGCTGGTTGTTCAGCCGCACTCTCATCAGTTTCATCAACGTCATCAAGAACTAGCTTCCTCTTACTCTTTTGTGATTTGCGTTTAGGCATGGAAGGCTGCTCATCTGGGACATCAGCTGTTGGTTCAATAGTCTGTAGAGGTACTGCCTCTAGTCCAATGGTAGCTGGTTTTCCTTTGGTGGTCCTCTTATTCTTGACAATCGGAGCCACTTCAGCATCACTATCTACTGGTCGCTTTTTTGACACAGCTCTCTTCTTAGGAGTTTTCTTCATCGGTGGAGAGCCTGTGGTTTTCTCCACTCCAACTTGTTCATTGATGTGAACAAATCTATGCACCGTCTTCTCATTCAACACTCTGGGAGGAGGGAAAGCACGGGGTTTGCCCAAATCCAATCCAGGTATGTTTGACAGCACAACACCAATTTGAATAGCAAAGCCTTTTGCCTGCCTAGAACCCAGTGTCACCATAGCTTTCGAAACACCAAATAACAGAGTACTCCAATTGATTTTTACGTCAAATGTGATGGCCATCATTAACATGAATCTATCACGTGTCACAGCATCGAAAGAACCTGCCTTGACGTAGATTGTTTTTGCTAGAATATTGTGAAGCAGGCGATATTCTATTTTCAATTCCTTTTTGAAACACGAGATGCTAACCTGCTCTTTGGAGTCCAAAAATAAGCTCCGAGAATCAAATACCATATTCTTCGGCACCTTTGATAAATCTGTCAGACCCTCAGAGGGTAGCTCAAACGTCGCTGCAAAAACTGATTCAGAGATTTCAACGACAGTTCCCCCAATAGTGCTGACTACAAGTCCATCCCTGACTGAACCATTAGCAAAGAACTCGGTGAGAGCGGCTTCACAAAAGATATCGGGGCAACCCAAAAATTCCTTTAACCCCGTTATAATCAAGATTCAAACACCGGTGCTAGACTCTCATCTTCCATGCTAAAAACAGAATCAAAATCAATGTGATGGCTGCTGCTGATCAACGAAGATGCCATTATCGTCGTAAACTGAGTGAAGAAATGCTTGAAAAGTGTTTGCAAGAGAGAACACAAGAAAATACGAGAGTACGATAAAGCAAATGTTGAAATGTAGGAGACAATGAACAATGGACGCCGTTATATATATGGAATTCGAAAAGTTAAAAACTAGGGAACGGTGTAGATGTGACTTTTGGAATGATGACAAAGACACGTGTCAGTCATCGAGCAACGCGTACTGTTTTTGGAAAAGATTTTCAAAATATTTTAATTGTACCGAGTAAGATTTTTCCAAAATAGTTTAATTGAACAAAATGTTTTCAAAGGATATTTGTAACATAAATATTTTTAAAAGAAGAAGACGCGCTCCAAAAATATTAAGTCACAACTGCTACGTCTGGTTTTATAACCTTGCAGCTGGTTTTAATATATCGCAAGGTAGACAAGATCTGGTCACAAACAAGTATCGACTATATATATGCAACATCCGAGAGTCCAGACGCAACATATTCAGACGACGTCACACTTATCAATCCAGATCTTGGTTCCCCCTGCGACTGGTACTTACCTCGACTGGTATACTTTGCGACTGGTATATATTCCCAACACAATATGCTTTCTCAGCTGGTTGTCTACTGTTCCCCCTGAACACATGACTTACAACTGTGTGGAGCGATGGCTATCAACCTGCAAATGTTAGTGCCCAGACAATCAAGGAAATTCAAGAAGACCTAAGATATTTCTAAAATAAGAAAACTTAGCGTCTGGCAGAGGTTTGGTGAAGATGTCAGCAACTTGTTGCTCCGTCGACAAATACTCCAACCGGACGTCCTTCTTTAGCACATGGTCTCTGATGAAATGATGCCTGATGTCGATATGTTTGGTTCTTAAATGCAGCACAGGGTTCTGGGTGATCGCTATCGCACTTGTGTTATCACAGAGAATAGGAGCTTCGGAAGCATCAATGCCGTATCCTTCAATTGATGTTGAATCCAGAGGATTGAGCGCAACAACTCCCAGCATCAAGATACTCTGCTTCGGTTGTTGACGTGGCAATTGATGTTTGCTTCTTACTGAACCAGGAGATTAGTCGATCCCCTAAGAATTGACATGTTCCACTTGTGCTCCTGCGATCAATCCTGCAACCTGCGTAATATGCATCACTGTAACCTATTAGTTGAAAGCCTGAGTCTTTGGGATACCAAAGACCCACGTTGGAAGTACCCTTTAAATATTTCAATATTCGCTTTACAGCTATGTAATGCGATTGCTTTGGCTCTGCTTGGAATCTAGCACACATACAGACAGCAAAAATGATGTCTGGTCTACTAGCAGTCAAGTATAGCAAAGAGCCTATAATACCACGATACAAAGATACCTCTACGGCAGTTCCAGCTTCATCTTTGTCGAGTTTGATTGTGGAGCTCATGGGAGTCGCTGCTGCTGAACTATTTTCCATCCAAATTTCTTCAGCAGTTCTTTTGTATATTTCACCTGGTTTATGAGTATTCCATTCTCCAACTGGCGAACTTGTAAGCCCAAAAAGAAACGTTAGCTCCCCATCATGCTCATCTCGAATTTATCCTGCATGATCTTAGAAAATTTCTTGCACAGTTTGGGGTTAGTTGACCCAAAAATAATATCGTCAACATAAATCTGAACTAATAAGACGTGATCATCCTTAACAAATTTAAACAACGTCTTATCGACTGTGCCTATAGTGAACTTATGCTCAAGAAGAAAATTAATGAGTGTATCATACCAGGCTCTGGGTGCTTGCTTCAACCCGTATAGAGCCTTGTCCAGTTTTCGGGTCAATTTCCCTCCTTAGAGTAATTCTGGAGATTTTCGTAATTTTGGGTTTAGAGGTATCTGCTGATAGCAGCTTTGATGACGTCATGTTTTATGTTGGCTTTGAAGTCGCTGACGTAAGCTTTGCTGCTGGTAGCTTAGTGCGTATTGTTCTTTGTTTTGGTTGCTATCGACAGCAGTTGGATTGGTTTGTAATGACATCATTTAGATTAGTAGAAGCGACGCCGTTTCGCTAGCGAGCAGATATCTACTGTTGAGAAGTCTGCCAGCAGGTAGCGTAGGAACCAGTCGTTGGGGGAAATTAGCGTGGTTTTTTTGTGATGAGCGCTATACGACATCGTTTTGAGGTGCAGGTGACGTAAGAGTATCTGCTGGTGTTAGAACGTCACTGTAGCTTGCTGCTGGCATTTAGGGAGAAGCTGCTGCCAGCTATGATGACGTCAGCAACGTGTGTTTTCGTCGTTTGGCTGACGTAAGCATTACTGTTAAGAGATCTTTCGGTGAATCTATTAACAGATTTGATGACGCGTGCATTTTCTCCCGTTGCGTTGGATATCAGATCTGGTGACGTAAGCAACTTTCTCCGCCTTTCAATGCGACGTCGTTTTGAGGATTCTTGTATGTTTTAGCGCCTGCGTTGGTTTTGTGAGATCTGTTGCGAATTAGGAGCTTTGAAACTGTTTTGTCGGTGGAATAATTAGCAGATCTATCGCGCCTATAAATTAGAAGTGTTGACTTCATTTTAACTCACCAGACCCCATACTTAGAGATATATTTCCCGATTTTCGTTCTCTGTTCTTCAACCCTTGGTCACTATTTACCGTGAGCTTCTCCGGTAGATCCCCGTTGATTCCGGCCACCGTTTTACGCGTGTGAGGTAGCGTTGGACTCCTCTTGGAAAGCTCTTTCTTCTCGTACCCATTTTGGAAGCTATAGTTGGCTGGAGCGAAAGCACGACGTGGCTGTTCTCGTGCGTGAGTTTCGTTGTGCAGGTAGCTTTTCGATCTAGCTTTGAGATCTTGTTCCTAGCCTCGTTTTAAGCTTCCTGTTAAGTTGATTTGGGGTGGGATTGAAGGCTAGGTTGTGCATCTGGAATTCCAGCCGTGAGCTTGTTTAGTCACCTGTTAGATTTACATTGTGTTTGCCGTTTGTTTAACAGGCTTTTACCAGAGTCTTCGGGATTTCTCGCAGAGTTAGTTGTTGCTCAGTATAAGGTACGGATTTGAGATTGTTTTACAGCGAAGTTATGGCTTGGATGAATTGTAGTCGCTGGTATGTGGAATTGCCGTGCCTGCTGGTTGTGTTCTGTTGAGAATTGTGTATGCTATTTGTGTATTTGCTGCGTTGCATATGTTTATATGCTTGCATTCCCGCCTGTTGCATACACGCATGGTATTCCTATCCAGTTTTGGTAGTCTTTGTACCATTTTTGCATTGTTATTGTTTTCTTACCAGGATGTGAGGGCGAGCGGCAATACCGCACTCTCATCTCCCTGCTGGGATCATAGCCACCATGAGCCGAGTGGTTAACTACCACAGTTCATGGGCGAGGCAACAGTAGGTTGAGTTGTTTGATGCATCCGGTAAGTGGGTGTAGTTTCATGGCGTGTGGCTCACTACCATACTGTGAACACACCCAGTGGCCACCTATTCGTTGTCGATGATTCTTGGAGATATGTTTGAGTTCCTTAGCTCCCTTGTGGGTCGAGCTTTCCATTTTTCCTTGGCATTTCATGCATAGCACCTGCATTTTATTCATTGCTGTTATTCTGTTGTATTATTGCTCTCCGTACTGGGGTTTGACCCCATGTTCCTCCGGGGCTTGGTTTGTTTCTTTGTTATATTGTTTTTCAGGAAACCCAGGTTCTACAGCTGGTCGTGGGTTTAACCCAGCTGGTGGTGCCCCAGGAGGTGGCTAGTGTGTCCCAGTAGCATATAGCATATATATGTATGTATCAGTTAGCCAGGGGGATGTCCTGCGCTTCGTTGTTGTACCCGTAGGGGATTATGATACATGTTGAACTTATGTATGCTTTGTTGATTAAACGTTTATGATTTGGGAACTTATTTTCAGTATCGTGGTATTTTAAATTATATGTTTAAAATCGTCGGGCCTAAAAGCGAAAATTTTACCCACTTTTTGATAGCTTCCGCATGTGTTTATCTGTTGTGAGCACGAGGCCTGACAGAGCCTTGTCCAGTTTGTAAACAAAATCTGGATTTGTATGATCTATGAAGCCAGGAGGTTGTGCAACATATACTTCCTCTGTCAAGACGCCATTTAGAAAGGCACTCTTGACATCCATCTGAAAGACCTTGAAGTCTTTATATTCAGCATATGCAAGGAACATACGTATGGCCCCTAATCTTGCTACTGGTGCAAAGGTCTCATCAAAGTCTATACCTTCCATTTGCCTAAAGCCTTGTGAAACCAGCCTAGCCTTATTCCTTGTTACTACTCCATCTTCATTCAGTTTATTCCTAAAGACCCAACGTGTTCCTATCACTGAATGATTATTAGGTCTAGGTACAAGTGTCCATAATTTATTGCGTTCAAATTGATTCAACTCCTCTTTCATAGCATCTATCCAGCTTGGGTCTGCTAAGGCTTCATCGATTACCTTAGGTTCTATATGCGAAAGAAATGCAGCATAAAAATGATCATACTGAGATAGCTGGCCTCTTGTGCGAACAGGGGATTCGAAATTACCTATGACTTGCTCAGGTGGATGATTTCTATTCCACCGAAGATCAAGTCCAATGGGATTTGTTCTTTGTTGTTCCCCCTGTGTTGTTAGCTGGTTTTCAACGACTGGATCAGCAGACGTCATTAGATGTGGAGTATCACTGGCTTGTGCGTCTGCTTCCAACTGGTAAGAAGTGCTTGCGACTGGTTGACCAGTCGTTGGTGAAGACATGCTTGCAGCTGGATGTCCAGACGTTGATCTTGTGATGCTTGCGACTGGGTCACCAGTAGTTGGTTGCGATGTCAATTGATACATAACACTTGCGACTGGTTGTCCAGACGCCATTTGAGTTGAAGTGCTTGCATCTGGTTGTCCAGTTGGTGGTTGAGAATCGTTTGTTGGATTTTGTTGGACATTGTTGTGCGTTGTGACCACTGCTGGTTGTTCATCCTCAACTGAATATCTTTGTGGCAAGTCGTCATCTGATTCCTCAAGGGATGTTGATTCCAGATGTGAACACAAATCATGAAGGCTTTCAGATGAGTTTGATTTGAAACTTGTTTCATCGAAAATCACATGAGTGGGTTCCTCAACAGTTAAGCTTCTGTTGTTGAACACTCTGTATGCTTTGCTCACTGCAGAATAGCCTAAAAAGATACCTGCATCAGATTTGGGTTCAAAGGTTGTTAGATGCTTCTTGCCATTGTTATGAATGAAACACTTGCATCCAAACACCCTAAAATATGAAATATCAGGTTTCTTGCCAATCCAGATCTCATATGGGGTTTTATCGTGCATCTTATTAATCATTGATCTGTTTTGAGTGTAACACGCTGTGTTAACTGCTTCTGCCAAAAATTTTTGAGAAATGCCTGAATAAGCAATCATAGATCTTGCAGCTTCTTTTAAAGTTCGGTTTCTCCTCTCAACTAAACCATTTTGCTGAGGAGTTCTAGCTGCAGAAAGTTCATGCTTTATTCCAATTTCATCCAGATAAGAAGATAATTTTTGATTTAGAAACTCTGTTCCTCGATCACTTCTTATCCGGTTGACTGTACAAGATTTGTCATTTTGCAAACGTTTTAAAAGCCTAATCAACTGGTCAACGGTATCAGATTTTGCCTTTAAAAATACCACCCAAGTATATTTAGTAAAATCATCAACAACGACTAGGGTGTAGTTCATTCCCCCTAAGCTGGTTATAGAAACAGGACCAAACGATCCAAATGCAAAATCTCTAAGCTTCGGGAATAACGTTTACCGCCTTTTGTTTTGAAAGTAGATCGAATTTGTTTTCCCAGTTGGCATGCTGCACAAATCTTGTCCTTAGAAAATTTTAATTTAGGCATACCAGAAACCATATCATGTTCACTCAACTTGGAAATTGTTTTGAAGTTCAAGGCAAAATCTCTAAGCTTCGGGAATAACGTTTACCGCCTTTTGTTTTGAAAGTAGATCGAATTTGTTTTCCCAGTTGGCATGCTGCACAAATCTTGTCCTTAGAAAATTTTAATTTAGGCATACCAGAAACCATATCATGTTCACTCAACTTGGAAATTGTTTTGAAGTTCAAGTGATTCATTATTTGGTGCCACAACCATCTCTTGGAAGAGTCAGCTGTAAGACAAAACTGTTCAGACTTCAACTGCTCTGAACAATCGATAACGTAGGTATTCCCCGATATTTTACCCACCAATACAGTCAGACCATTTGAGTTCTGAACTGTGCACGTGTGTTGTTGAAAGTTAACTATGTAACCTTTGTCACATAGTTGACTGATACTAATCAAATTATAACTGAGATTATCAACAACCAATATATCTGAGATAGAGATGTTACCATGGGTAAGCTTACCCTTACCCACAGTGTTACCGTGTGCATTGTCACCAAAGACAATTTTTGCTCCTTTGTGTGGAACAACATCTGTCAATAGATTTGGGTTCCCTGTCATATGGCGTGCACACCCACTGTCCAGGTACCAGATAATTGAGTCATTAGTAGCTTTGTACCTGTTGCCCTGCAATCATTCAAGCAAATTT
Organism: Dorcoceras hygrometricum; assembly: GCA_001598015.1. Lineage (NCBI taxonomy): Eukaryota > Viridiplantae > Streptophyta > Magnoliopsida > Lamiales > Gesneriaceae > Dorcoceras > Dorcoceras hygrometricum. The sequence goes on along the minus strand of KV011185.1, from coordinate 44,272 downwards.
TGGTACCCAATTTTACTTGGGTCCAGATTGGATTACCCCTTTCGAGCCCAGACTTGAATTATCCTTATGGTCTTTCTAGTGCTAGGATCCACAAAAGTCTGTGCATAATTACGGTGAGATCTGTTGAGTTTTGATTCACATTTTGACCATATGAATCTCTCCTTGGCTGAGTATTTTTCCAACCCGTTTTTACCTTCTTTGAGCTATGCCACGACTGGTTAGGAACAAACGGTTTTTGACCAGCTCTCGCTTTGTCTTTGTCCAATTTGTTCTTTAGCCAGTTAGGCTTAGAGCTCTCAGGTTTTGAAAAGCCGATACCAGCTTTTCCATTATCACTCAACTTTGGAGAGTTCTGATCATCATATGTTACCGACTCAAAGCAATCATATATCACATTAGCTTTGACAAAGCTCATTTTGTTGAACTTGTCATATACTAATTGTGATTGAGTACTTTTCTCCCCTTCACTGCTCTCACCACTACTGAAGCCAATGCCAGATTTATCATAAACTTGCTTTAGACTTTCATTCAGCTTGTGGAGAAAACGAGTAGACTGGTTCCAGGAGCTCATTTCTTTGGTTAATTTATCGACTTCAGCCTTGAGCTTGCTGGCCTCATTTCTCAACAAATCATTTTCTATCTTTAGCCTACTCAACTCAGTCTTTAAACTGTCAGTATCTTCAAGCTCATCAGAACTTGATTCAGCTGAACTATTTTTCAGACTTGCGTTTTCAGCTTTGATTTCCTCAAATGTGTGAGATAGAGTTTTGTACTCATGGACCATATCGTTCAGTGCCTGAACTAGATCCTCACGTGTAAATTCAACATTGGAGAAATCAAATACCTCGTCGTCCGATGTTTGATCAGCCATGAGGCAGTGAACTTCTGTGAGGATTCAGATTTCTAATTAGTGATTAATCGGATTTTGAGTTAGATTAGTCGCGAGAATTAAGAATTTAGATTTCTGGAATTTTGAATTTTGGTGAAATCTGATTTGGTATTCAGATCTCTAGTTGAATTGTCCAGATTTTAGTTCTTGTGCATCGGGTAAGATCTGGTCGAGAAACGATGTGAATTGATTGATTTTTGAGAGAGATCTGTTTTCTAGCGTTAGCGTGTTCCTCGCGTTGTTTTTGGTTGGATTTTAGTAGAGATCTGGTCCCTGAAAGCTATCGTTTGGTGAGATCTGGACGGTGTTGAGAGCAGCGCTTTTGTTTCATGATTTCGGATTCGATTACGTAAGCAAATCTCATGCAAGAACGTGACCGCGTTCATTCGAGGGATCTGGTCTCGTTACGGCGTCGTTTTGTTGTGCGTTGCCAAGCGAGAGATCTGGTTTCGCGTGAGGGATCTGATTTTGCTCATGCGACGTCGTTTGGTGCATTTGCGCGTGTTTTAGCGCTGAGATCTTGTTTGAGTTTGAGCGCTGAGATCTGGTGCCTATACGCCGTCGTTTTGGCTTGCGCGCGCGGAAATTTGTTGTATGCGAGATCTGTTTTCCCTGAAAGCGTTCGAGAGGTCTGTTTTGCGATAGTTTGAGTTGTAGGACTCTGTTTTTGCGGTGTTTGACTTGCTTTGTAGCTTTTTGAGTAGAGGATATAAATATAAGTGTTGAGTTACACTTAGAGCATTCCAGACCAGATATTTCTTATCCTCAAACTCGAAACCCTCGAAATAGCTACTGTTCACCGTC
>KV011185.1:8465-36686 GCA_001598015.1 Dorcoceras hygrometricum | reverse complement strand
TTTCTCTAGCTATGCTAATAGAAGACGTCGACCGTTAGAGTTTGAGGTTGGCGATCGTGTGTTTCTCTTCTCCTTTCCTTTCAAGAGCGTGATGAGATTCAGATTTAAAGGCAAATTGGCTCCCAGATTCGTTGGTCCCTTTGAGTGAGCGGATTTTTCAAGAGCGTGATGAGATTCAGATTTAAAGGCAAATTGGCTCCCAGATTCTTTTGTCCCTTTGAGATTATCGAGCGGATTGGACAATTGGCTTATAGACTGAGGCTGCCCGAGGAGTTAGCCGCAATGCATGACGTGTTTCATGTGTCAATGTTGAGAAAATATGAGCCGGATCCTTCCCATGTTTTGAGAACTGACGAAGTTGAGCTGGATTCTGCCTTGAGTTATGTATAATATCCGGTGCAGATCTTGGATAGGAAGGAGAAAAAGTTGAGGAACAAGATAATCCCGTTGGTGATGGTCCAATGGAGCAAGCATGGCCGAGAAGAAGCGACCTGGGAAGTTGAGGAGAAGATGAGACAAGATTGGCCTCATCTGTTTGAGCACTGATCGTGCAAAATTTCCAGGTAAATTTCTGGTTTTGCTTAGAATTTGATGAGTTGTTTGTGCTGATTTGCACGTTTGATTGTTTCTGCCTTGTTTTTTCTTTGATTTCGAGGACGAAATCTCTTAAGGTGGGGAGAATGTGAGGATTCAGATTTCTAATTAGTGATTAATCGGATTTTGAGTTAGATTAGTCGCGAGAATTAAGAATTTAGATTTCTGGAATTTCGAATTTTGGTGAAATCTGATTTGGAAAATATTCAGATCTCTAGTTGAATTGTCCAGATTTTAGTTCTTGTGCATCGGGTAAGATCTGGTCAAGAAATGATGTGAATTGATTGATTTTTGAGAGAGATCTATTTTCTAGCGTTAGCGTGTTCCTCGCGTTGTTTTTGGTTGGATTTTAGTAGAGATCTGGTCCCTGAAAGCTATCGTTTGGTGAGATCTGGACGGTGTTGAGAGCAGCGCTTTTGTTTCGTGATTTCGTATTCGTTGACGTAAGTAAATCTCATGCAAGAACGTGACCGCGTTCATACGAGGGATCTGGTCTCGTTACGGCGTCGTTTTGTTGTGCGTTGCCAAGCGAGAGATTTGGTTTCGCGTGAGGGATCTGTTTTTGCTCATGCGACGTCGTTTGGTGCATTTGCGCGTGTTTTAGCGCTGAGATCTTGTTTGAGTTTGAGCGCTGAGATCTGGGGCCTATACGCCGTCGTTTTGGCTTGCGTGCGCGGAAATTTGTTGTATGCGAGATCTGTTTTCCCTGAAAGCGTTCGAGAGGTCTGTTTTGCGATAGTTTGAGTTGTAGGACTCTGTTTTTGTCGGTGTTTGACTTGCTTTGTAGCTTTTTGAGTAGAGGATATAAATATAAGTGTTGAGTTACACTTAGAGCATTCCAGACCTGATATTTCTTATCCTCAAACTCGAAACCCTCGAAATAGCTACTGTTCACCGTCTCTTTCTATCGCGATTTCCCGTTGATTCCGACCTCCGTTTTTGAGTTCTTGGTAGCGTTGGAAACCTCTTGAAAGACCTTTCTTTTAATACCAACCTTGGAGGCTGTTGTGAGCTGAGACGAGAGAGCGAAGCTGCTGAGTTCGGGCAGTAGGTTGCGCGCATACTCTTCCTAGCGTGAGCTTTGGGTGAGTTTTCTTTCATTGATTTGAGCTTTGTTCTAGTATGTTAGTACCTGCGTGGATACTTGGAGCTTGAGGTTAACTCTGGCCGTAGGTATTTGAGAGAGAATGCTAGATCTGAGCTAAGATTTTAGCGACCTTGTACAGATTCAGTTTCCCAGATTTTTGGTTGCGCTTTGCCGTGAAGTTTCAAGGGCCGTGAACTTGAGTTGGTTGCTGGCCGTTGCTTGTGTCATCGGTTAAGGTATTTTGAGCAATTGAGGTACGAATTTGAGCAGCCCTTAGCAGTTAGCGCATGAACGTGTTATATTTCAGGCTATGAATTCTTGAGATGCCTGTTATGTGATTTACGTGAAATCTGGAATATTGAATTGACTTGAATTGATTGAATTATGTTCCTGTTTCATGTGTCATAAATTGTATGCATTGAGAAATGATATAGATTGGCATACATGCATACATATTGGGCCTTGACAGATTTGATTGGTGACCCTAGCCACGTTGGAGCTGGCCAACAGATATGTTGTGTACCAGTCCAACGCTATCATCGGAGTGGCGTTGCCAGATTTGAGAGGCTACCACTGGGCTGTGATGACCGACGGGTCTCGATGATCACGGACTGATGATTTCCTGGTTGATACACCGTGGTATAGAGGCGATTTGATTTTATTTGCCGGTTGATACACTGGCCTAGTTGACTGATTTCCTTGGCAGCCCTCATGCATTCATAACATTGATATATGGCATGTTGCATGTTTTACTGCTTGATCGCTCTTCGTACTGAGGCTTGACCTCGTACTTGTTCCTACTTTTGTCTTGTTTGGTTCTGCGTTTCCCATTTGCAGGAGCTTCAGGTAACCAAGGTGGGCAGAGTGGAAGTTCAGCTGGTCGATCCCCGCGTCCCTGAGTCCCAGTCTATATATGCTACGTATTGAACCGGGGGATGCCCCGTGTTATCATGTATTGGGGATCTGTATTTGATTTGATATTATGCTGTTACTTGTTGCATTTGAGTTTGAGTCAACTCATATTTGAGTATTGAATATTTTGAATGTATGATTTGTAGTTCAGGCCCATTGTATTTCGAAAAAAATTTTTAAGCCCTGATTTTAAGCTTCCGTGTTTATGCGCTTGTTATGTGTTAATTGTTAGTAATTAGCACGGGGCCTGACATTTTTCCTGTTCACTATCACTGGATGATGAGCTGCTGGATGAAGATTCTGAATCACTATCCGCCCAGCTCATGGTGCTCTCTTCTGCCATCAGCACCTTCCTGTCATTCTTTCTATTTGGCCTTATTTCAGGTCTAGTTCTCATCCTCCTATCCTTGGATTGCTCCTTGGATCTCTCAACAGCTCTTTCATCAGTTTCCTCATCTTTCTTGTATCGATCATCACTCCTCTTGTCATCTCGCTTGTATCTATCCTCCTTCTTGTATCTATCCTCCTTCTTCTCATCTCTTCTGTATCTGTCATCCTTCTTGGGCCTGTTGCACTCAGCTGCAAAATGCCCTGGTCGTTCACAATTGAAACATATCACGTCAGATACAGATTTATCAGATTTATTAAAACTGTTGTAAGGAGAGGAAGGGTGGAAGGATCTTCTCATGAATTTCCCAAACTTCTTGAAGAAGAGGGACATGACGTCATCCCTGAGTTGGTCAGCGGTCTTGCTAGTGCTAGGAGAGCACTGTTCGATTGTTTTAGTTGCTGCTAATGCTTTGGTTGGCTGGGAAGTGGATGGTGCTTCAGATCTTGTTTCGATTTCAAACTCATATGCTTTCAAGTTGGCAAACAGATCGTGCAACTCCAACTTGTTCAGATCTTTAGATTCCCTCATCGCCATAGTTTTTACGTCCCACACTCTGGGCAATGCTCTCATCACTTTTAGCACCAACTCTCTGCTGCTGTATTCTTTGCCCAAACTGTTTAGCTCGATCACTATTGCACTGAATCGCTCATCGAACTCTGTCATGGTTTCTCCATCCTTCATCTTGATGGATTCGTATTTTTGTTGAGCCACCGTCAACTTGTTCTCTTTTGTTTCATCACTGCCCTCACATATCTGGACCAGCTTCGCCCAGATTTCTTTTGCTGTGGCACAGGTCTTGATTTTACTGAACATATTCTTGTCTTTGTCCAGAGTTTTGTAGAGAATGTCCCTGGCCACATTGTCCAAGTTGGCTTTCTTCTTGTCATCATTTGTATATTCGTGTCTGGCTTTCTCAAGAAATTGAGGCTCTCCATTTGATACAGCAAACGCCAGATTGGGCTTCATTATCTTCAATGGCCCATCAGTAATAACATTCCACATTTCGTCATCCATAGCAGCAAGATGCGCCTGCATGCGAATCTTCCAATCATCGTATTCATCTCTGGAGAACAAAGGAATCTTGTTTTGTGAGGTAGACATATTTATATAAGATAAAGCACAAATTATAACTGTTCAATAAATGAGATGCGCCCGCTCTGATACCAATTGATGGTCCCAGAAATAGGATCAATATAAGAACAGGAGTTCAGAAGGGGGGGGGGGGTTGAATGAACTCCTTCGATTTTTGAAATCTTTTAAAGTGTTTTACACGCACGGCTTAACTTAAGTCTGAGTTACCAGACTTAAGGTATCTCAGTGTTATGCAAGTCTTTTGGCCAACAATGTTTGTGCGGAAAAATGCCAATTAACTTGTGAACAGTAATAATATGTAAATGCAGTATTCAAGAGCGTAAAGTAAATAGTAAGAGTTCAGAATTTTGTTTCTGAAAGTTCGGATATAAATATCCTACGTCTCCCCTTCTTCCTCCTCGGAAGGTATCACTAGAAGATTTGATGCAAGCAGCCTTTCTACAAGCACCCAATCACACAAGCCGCACTTGTATGAACTCCTAGGCTAACTAACTCCACGCAGACGTTGCTGCTGGTTACAAGTATCGAAATGATATTTTTGAACTGCTTCACAAAGCCAGTTCGTTACAGACTCAATAAGATATAACAATGAATACAATTTCTGAGTGCTGTAAAATTCTCTGGTTTCTAAAACAAAGAAACTCGATTCAACAAGATGAACCAGAGAATGGACTCGAAGGTTTGTCTATGAATAACAACAGTAGTGTTCTTCGAGTCTTTGAGCTTTTTGAGAGTACTTCAACAAGGAATGGCTCAAAATTAATTCGGCAGAGTTTCAGCAATAATGTACTATTTACCCAAAATAGTACCGATGTTGTCTCCTAAATTCCAGGCATTTGTACGATTCTGTTAATCTTTTCCAATATGAGTAAACCATCGTATTTGAATTTCTTTATTGCTTGCACCTGAAATTTCTCTTGTTCACCAGCTTCAACACCTTCGTTGTTTATGAGGTTGCGACTGGAAGATGTTTAAGAGTATGTGCCGACTGGTTTCCTTTATACCACATGCATTTTCCTAGACTGGTTCTTTATAAGTCCAACAACTGGTTGGTTAAAACGCTGACGTTTTAACTTATCCATACGACATCGTTTTGCTAAAAACCCTCGACTGGTTAAGTATAGTACTGTAGCTCTCGACTGGTTTCAATACGGTGTTGCTTCAACTTATTCAAACGCTGTCGTTTTGCACACGCTAATATTAGAATCCTTGCGTTGGATCATATGAAGCACTGCAGCTTGCGTCTGGAAACAAAAACACTGTAGCTTGCGTCTGATAGAGCAATCCACTGTAGCTTGCGTCTGGTTTTTCCATCGACTGAATCAATAACCCTGCGTCTGAATAAACAAAACACTGTAGCTTGCAACTGATTCAATACCAAAGATAAATTCACTGTAGCTCTCGACTGTATAACCCATCGACGGATTGACCACACCACTGTAGCTAACAACTGGTTTCACCTCACAACTGATTTACTGTAGCCACGTCTGGATAAGCCTGTCGACTGGATTCACTACTACATATTGCGTCTGATTATCCAGATTTAACTTGTCATTTTGTTATCACCAAAACCATAAATTTTATCCTAACATGGTGAGACCCACTTGAGGCTGGGCAATGGAGCAAGAGTTGCTGCAGTAGCTATAGGAGATGTTTATTTATTTCTTTCATCGAATTTTAAGTTGTTATTGAAAGACGTTTTATTTGTTCCTGAATAATAAAGAACATTATTTCTGTTTCTATGCTTGATAGTGATGGATATTCTTGTCATTTTGCTAATTCGATTTGCAATATATACAAGAATGAATGTTTGATTGAAATTGGGGAATGCGAAAACGATTTATACACCTTAAAATTAAAAGCAGTTCCAACTCGCGATGTGGAAACACATACAACAACAATTAAAAGAAAAAACGATAGCTTGAACCCAGCACAACTTTGGCACGCTAGGCTAGGTCATATTTCCCTAAGTAGGATGAACAAGTTAGTTAGGAGTGACATGTTTGATTTGTCAGACATTAACTCCCTACCGAATTGTGAGTCTTGTCTCAAGGGAAAGATGACTAAACAACCCTTCAAGGGCAAGCCTGAACGTGCTCAAGGCCTATTGGATTCGATCCATACTGATGTGTGTGGTCCACTTAGCATTGGTACTAAGTACGGTCACACATACTTCATCACCTTTATCGATGATCACTCTAGGTATGGGTACTTGTACTTAATGAAGCACAAGTTTGAATCCTTTGAAAGGTTCAAAGAATTCAAGGCTGAAGTAGAAAATCAGTTAGGGAAAAGTATTAAAGCACTCCGATCCGATCGAGGTGGTGAATACTTGAGTGCTGAATTTCAAGAATATCTCAAAGAGAATGGGATTCTCTCACAATGGACCCCTCCGGCCACACCACAGCTCAATGGTGTAGCGGAGCGTCGTAATCGAACCTTGATGGACATGGTTCGATCTATGATGAGTTTAACTGAACTTCCTACCTCGTTTTGGAGCTATGCGCTTGAAACGGCGGTAATGTTGTTGAATAATGTCCACACCAAGGCTGTGGATAAGACTCCATATGAGATATGGATGGGCAAGCCGCCCAAATACTCATACATGAGGATTTGGGGATGTCCTTCTTACTTGAAGCAGACAGTGGGAGATAAGCTGGATACTAGATCCATCTTATGTTACTTCATTGGGTATCCAAAGAATTCCATTGGATACTACTTATACTATCCCAATGAAACAAAAGTGTTTGTTTCTACAAATGCCACCTTTATGGAAAGAGAGTTTCTACTTGATAGAAAAGGCAAGATAGTAGAACTCGAAGAGGTTCGAGTACCATCTGAAGTACCAAGTGAACCTCCCGCATCTCAAGAGCCGGTACCAGAAATGGTCTCACTAGGAGATCTGAAGGATTCCTAGGGCTCCTGATAGATATGGTTTCCTCCTTGAAGATGATCAAGGTGATCAAGTTATTGGATGCGATCCAAGAACTTTCAAGGAGGCAATTTCCGATGCTGATTCTAATTTGTGGCTTGAAGCAATGCAGTCTGAGATTGACTCAATGCATGCGAATCAAGTTTGGACTCTTGTTAATCCTCCCGAAGGAATTGTTCCTATTGGCTGCAAATAGATATACAAGAGAAAACTCGGGCCTGATGGTAAGGTACTGACCTACAAGGCACGACTGGTCGCGAAAGGTTACACTCAAAGGCAAGGTGTTGACTATGATGAAACCTTTTCACCAGTCGCAATGTTCAAGTCAATTAGAATCCTACTAGCCATAGCCACATGGTACGACTATGAGATATGGAAAATGGATGTGAAAACTGCGTTCCTCAATGGAAACATTAAGGAAGAGATCTATATGACGCAGCCTGAGGGTTTCACATCTGTAGAAAGTGAGCATAAGGTATGCAAACTTCAAAGATCGATTTATGGTCTCAAATAAGCATCAAGAAGTTGGAACCTGAGATTCGATGAAACAATTAAGGAATTTGGTTTCATCAAGAATCCCGAGGAGCCATGTGTGTACAGGAAGGTAGTTAAGAATGCTGTGACATTCCTTGTACTTTATGTTGATGACATTCTTCTCATTGGGAATGATGTAGGAATGTTGCAGTCAACTAAAGTGTGGTTGTCTAGTAGATTCTCGATGAAGGACATGGGTGAAGCATCCTATATTCTTGGAATACAGATCTATCGGGATAGATCGAAGAGGATGCTCGGACTCACCCAAGCCACCTACATCGATACTATACTTAAGCGGTTCTCTATGTAAGAGTCCAAGAGAGGACACCTACCTATGTGCCACGGGGTCACTCTATCTAAGTCTATGTGTCCAAAGACTGATGAGGAGATAGAGAGTATGACACGTGTGTCATATGTCTCGGCAATAGGTAGTATTATGTATGGCATGATCTCAACTAGACCGGATGTCGCATATGCTCTGAGTGTCACGAGCCTCTACCAGGAAAACCCCGGCTAAATGCATTGGAAGGCCGTGAAAGATATTCTTAAGTACTTGCGAAGGACTAAGAATATGTTCATGGTCTACGGGGGTGGTGAACTGAAATTGGAAGGCTACACTGATTCTAGCTTCCAATGTGACGTGGATGATTCGAAGTCTACCTCTGAATTTGTATTCATGCTCAATGGTGGTGCTGACTCATGGAAGAGTTCCAAGCAAGACACTATCGCGGATTCAACCACTGAGGCTGAGTACATCGCAGCATCAGCTGCTGCTAAAGAGGCGGTTTGGATAAGGAATTTCGTCCAAGAGTTGGGCGTGATCCCTGATGGAGTTGGTCCAGTCCCGGTGTACTGCGACAACATGGGTGCCGTTGCGCAAGCAAAGGAGCCTAGGTCTCACCTGTTAACAATTGTGTTGGATAAAGACCTAGAATGCACCATAGTGTATTTAGATGTGATAGTGGATATGATGGCTATCATGAAACACATCTAATAGTCACTGTGTATTCTGAACACGTTCCTAGTCGATTTGGGCCTTCAAAATGAGGATAAGGCCGCCCGAGCTTGAGACTAGCATCTGCGATTTGAAGTACCATGTTTCATTGGTAGGGAACATTGTGATGTTCTGAGCATGCAGATGGATAGTGACCTGGTGATCTATCGAACTACCCTCGTTCGGATTTTCCAAGTGGTTACCATTTGTCGAGTGGATAAGTCCGAGGTCTTGGTTGTACTGATTAGTCCTCACTACTCGAAACGTCATTGAGACTCTACATGATAGGTGCCTCACTTTGACCCGTTTACCGACTCATTTGGGGTCATTAGGTGGCGGGATTGGGTGAGATCCGGATGCATGTAGGAGTCGATGCTTCGTTGTCGAGGATTCATCGCTCGCTTTTATGCGTGGATATTCTATCCTATCTGAGGAGATAATAGTGTGATAAATCTCTGGCCAGAGTACTGGATGTGTTTTAGGTAACTGGGTTTGCCTAGTAACACTCGCGATGTCACTATTTGATCTCCAAGATGTATGCATACCTATTGGATCTCTAGCGACTCTCGATTTACCAATGGTCGTTGATCTGATCGGGATATATGTGTTGAAAGGACCGTACTGTACGCTAACCATGACCAACTGGTTCTTGCAGGCACTATCAGTGATACCTAGGGGATCATGGGGCGATGTTGCTAGGTGCTTTACCATGATCCGATGGGCAAATCCAAAATTGTGATTTCGGAGTCGCAATGGTTGTGGCCCACGGCTAGCTGTATCCCTGAACCATTGAGGGTCAAACAAGTACTGGATTCACGATTCCTGCAAGGAAACTGAGCTCAATGTGTTGAGCATAGGAGGAGGAATTTAGGGAGTGCGACTTCCTAAAAGTCAACAGGGGTCAAATTGCGATTTCCCATAGTTGAGGGGCTAAACTGCAATTTTGGACTAGGTGGTCTGAAAAATTGTTTTCACATCATAATACTCAGTTTTGGAAACTTTGTAGATCGGTCCGATCAGATCGTCGATCGGAGTTATGATGAAGCCACGGTGATAGGGATGAACCGAATGTTCATACGTTGGACTGGGCCCGCCCCAGGTCCAATGGGTCGGTTCAAGCCCATCACACCTATACTTATTCTTGAGCCTAGGTTATATGAAAAAAAAAACATTGAATCACACAAACCCTAGCTACAAAAGGCCGCCGCCCCCTTCTTCTTCCCTTCTCCTCTCGGCCGCCGCCTTCCCACGCGCCGCCGCCGCTGTGATCGGACTCGTTCCGATCACCTTGTCGAGGAGATTCCGTCCGTGGTAAATTCGTCAGCTCTTCTAGTGCATACTGACGAAGGACTCGTGCATCCAGTCGTGGACCGGATTAAGGAGATCTACCGTCGCCTACCTTGAAGTGCCAGATTCCCTGTGAATCTGTTCGGAGCCGGGCGCCTAGACGCCAGCAAGGTGACATATCAAACATCCTATGTATTTTTAATTGTTTTTATTATTATGTATTGAACGATTCCCGGTGCAAAATTTTGAAACTTCCGCTGCGCCCCGGGAAACGGGATCCGGATTCGCCACTGCGCCAACACAGTATTCTTTCCCGACACTTAGAATTATTTCCCCTAACCATTTTCTGTCGCGATACCCTAGCTACTGTCCACCGAACCTTATCTTCTCCGATTGTCGGTGGTAGAAAACTCCGACTGAAGCGAGAGTGGTAGCGCTGGACTCTCTTGCTAAGACGCTTCGTTTGGTACAGCTTTTGGAGGCTTGCGTCAAGATTGGAGAGGTCGCGAAGACATCTTCCTTCTGTAGTCTGTTAGCATAAGCGTAGAATTGATCCTGACTTTCAGGTAGCTCATTGGGTAAGTGTTAGTTTCTACCCTTGTGCTTTGTTTAGAGCTGGTTGGTGAGCTAGATGGGTAGGACAGAACTGGTGGAGTGCGTAGCTCCCAGTTCATAGTGTCTGTGCTTTGCGTCCCTGAGTTAGCGTTGTGCTTTGCTTATCAGGTTCTCAGATCTGTGTTGCTCGGGACTTCGTTGTGGTATTTGTAACTCATAAGGCTAAGGTACAGATGTGAGCTTGTTTTACAGGTTGAATTGGAATGGATTTTATGTGAGCTGCTGTGTTGGATTCTATGTTCATTTGCTTGCTTCTGTTGCATTGTTATTGCATGCTGTTTCATTGCATACATGCATTATCCATGTTGAACCCAGATCTTGGTTAGCCGTGCTTTGTTATCTTGATCTATGTGTACCAGGATACTTGTTGGAGGACGAGCGGGTAACTCCCGTATGCCTCAACTCCCTGCTGGGATCTGTTAACCACTATGATCGGAGTGGGTAGCTCCCACATCTCATGAGTTAGGCAACAACAGGTTGAGCTGTGTTTTGCATCTGGTACAGTGTGTTGAGACGAGTAGGTAGCTCCCATATGCTAACACACCGTGGCCACCAGTGTTCAGTTGATCTGTTATCGTTTGTTGAGCAGCCGTTAGATCCTTTGGGTCCCTGTCTTTGGTTGTAGCCTCATCTCATGCATAGCATTCGCATTTTATCTATTGAGATTTATCTGTTGTTTCAGTTTCTCTTTGTATTGGGGTTTGACCCCATGTCCCTCTGGGGCTGGTGTTTGTTTTCCTGTGTGTGTTGTCCAGGTTTTCCAGGTTACTCAGCTGGTCGTGGAGTTGACCCGACTGGAGGTGTCCCAGGAGGTGGTTAGAGTGTCCCAGTTAGTATAGTGCATATGTATCAATACTGATAGCCGATGGATGCCCTGTGCTTTGTTGAATGCAGTTGTAGTCTTTGTTGTAGGGTGCTTGATACATGCTGTACTGTTATACTGTGGTTTTTAGCCTTGCGTATTTTATTATTTAAACTGGGATATTTTGAGTATTTTTGTATTTTAAATTACGTTTTCTCAGTCAGGCCAAAAGCGAAAATTTAGCCACTATTTTAAAATGCTTCCACTATTGCTTATTCGTTTTACTCTGATCGAGCACGAGGCCTGACACAAGTTGGTTCAAAATGAACTCTGTTTTTGTGAAGAGCTGGTTAGCTTCTGTATACAATGATTTCGTTGTAAGTGTTCGTTGCTCATCCAACCCCTTCACATCTTCTCTTCTCTTCTATATATACTTTTTGGATGCAAAAATAATAAATGTAGCTAGTACACACGTTTTATGCATCCAAATTGAATTTTCCGCGACGCCTTAAATGTATGTACTATGAAAGTACAGCTTCATTAAATGCATTTCCCTTTTTAGCAACTCTGCACCGTATTCAATTTGTACTATATCTCTGCGTATCTATTTTTAGCTTAAAGTAGTTCCAACGACTACAAATTATTGGAGAGATGTCAAATGTCTTGTTTCTAACTGTACGTGGATTCAAACATTCAAAGTTCAATTTGCTATATCGTTATGCACTCAGCTGGTTTACGTTGTCCTGTAACAAGCTGGTTTTCCCGTTTGGGTTTTTGAATACTGAGCTGGTACCTGTATTGTCTTAGTATTCAGCTGGTTAGATATCCTGAACCGATTTCTCAATCTGGTTCCTGAATGTTGAACTACTTAGATCAGGCTGTTATGCAATCTGTTCTCAAGGATGTAGATCATTGTTTTCTTGCTCTCTGTTTAAGCGAACTGTCCTTGACTGAACTTGCAAGTCCCATTGTCCAGCTTGATCTATCTTAAGTCCTCACATCTTAAGGTTCTGAGCTGGCTTGACTTTAACTAGCTTTGACCAGACTATCTTTGCTGGTTTGTCCTTAATGATCTGAGCTGGTTCTCCTTGACCATCTTGACTATGCTCCGATCTGGTTTCTACGTCTAACGTAGTAAGTCTCGTCCAGATCTTGTCACTTTGGTTCGATTAATCTCTTTTATGGATTTCATTTCTCGTCTATTTTTCATCACCAAAACTTCTGAGATTTACCCTAACAATTTCCCCTTTTTGGTGATGACAAAACATTGATCCTAAAAAGAGATTTCGATAAAACAATAATCAATTTACGTTGAGATAGTTAGCTCCTAGTTCAAAATTTAACCGCCCTTGTTCTAGAACCATTTACTATACTTATATCTTTCACTATCATCTCCCGGTCTATATCTTCCTGGACTTGGTCCTCTTCCTCCTCTTGGACTTGGTCCTCTACCACGTATACTACTTTGTCCGCTGCTCGGTCCTTCCCCTCCCAATCTGCTGGATCCATCTACTGGTCTACTCTGCCCTCCTTCCCCCTTTTTGGCATCACCAACCCGCTTGAGATGCTCAACTAGTTCGGCAAGCTGCATCTTGACCATATCAAGATCAGTGGTCAGCTGTTGTTGCTCTCTAGCAAGCTGACGGATAATGCCCGTTTCTAATGCAGTTTGGGAAAATGTAACATTGCCGGCCAGTTTATCCACCTTGTCACAAATTATATGCTGTAGCGTCCAAAGTCTAGCTTCAAAAATGTCTGAGTATCCATCAGCTGCTCAATGTGTGAGTTCATAGAACGAAGTTTAGACTCCAGACTCCATAGAACGCACCTTCGATTCTATAGAGAGCGTCCTTGAGTCCACAGAGGTCAGCTTGGACTCCATATAAATCATTCGTGAATCAATTGAAGCGACAACTTTATCCACTCCATCAAGCTTGGTGTTGGCATGAGGGCTGTGGGGAGGACTGGATATGATTATTCGTTGAGAACCAGTGTGGGAGGATTCTGAGCTGTCGAGGAAGGATAGGCGAGTGTCCTCTTCACTATCTACAGTATATGCAACTATGCGGAGATTTGATGGAGAGGTGCCCTGAAGATCGTATCATGCTCGTAAAAGTTAGAAAGTGTTCCTGGATTATTTACAGTGTCCACAAAATTTACAGAACCCTGTTGTTCTGGTTGCTCAACTGTTAAGATAAAATTTATTCGTTTTGGTGATAACAAAATAAGGCTAAGAACTGAACTTAAGGCTAAGATCTGGATGTTAAGTATTCGTAGAAGAGAATGAAGTATTTCAGATCTGGACTGTTAGTATTCGTGGGTATATCAGGAAGAACAGTTATCAGGTTTGAGCTAAAAGGATAAGTTTATCAGATCAGAGAATAGCGAAGAGTATTTAACAGAGGATTTCAGATCTCAGTTATCGGGATAAATATTCAGATCCGAGAGATTTGGGAACAGTATATTCAGATTTAGAACCGAGAAAACCAGATGAGAGCAACCTAGATTCGATTGTATCAGTTTCAGAGTATATCAGATTTGGGTATTCGGGTTATTTCAGTTATCGAGTTAAGGACTTCAGATCAAAGGGTATCAGATTTGATTCAGAGGATATGATAACAGATCCAGTTATATTTGTTCAGAAGGTATAATTTAGATCCGAGCATATCAGATGAGAACAGACTCAGTTTTGAGCAGAATCCATTCAGAGTATTTTCAGTTATTACTTGTCAGATTTCAGGAACGAAATTCAGATCAGAACAATTACTTCCAGGAATTCAGATCTCACAGAGTTACTAGTTAAAGAAATCAAAGAAGGGGAAAGTTCAGATCTCAATATGACTGTTATAAGATGATTTCAGATCTGACAGATAGTATTGATTATGTAAAGTACAAAAAGGGGAATATTTCAGATGTGACGGCTATACGAGTAAAGATATATATCTTGTAGTTATTCAGAAAGGGAAAGAGAGCAGATTTCAGTTTTCAGTGTTAAAACAGATGCAAGCTTCAAATCTCTTCAGATGTTGTCAGATGACTATTTGAGAGAAATCAACGATCACGATTTAAGCAGAAAAAGTCTGTTAGACAATTTGAAATGAAGAGACAAGATCAGAGCTATTTTGAGTATAGTTGCACAGTATGCAGAGTTGGTACGACCGATGATTACCTACTTTGGTATATAAGTCAACTCAGCTCTGACAAGCGCAGAAAACCTTTTGCATAGCATTAATGGAGCATTTAATGCGGTGATACGATGAAAATATGCAAGCAAAGGTTGTGTCTACTGGCTCATTTATTGATCGTTGAGGATGAAGAGTATATATAGCTGAAGATTTCAAATGAAGAAGCTCTCCCTGACTCTCTAATTTTTGAATCGCTCTTGCTCTTGGAAAATCTTAAAGCTCTCAACACTCTAGTACTCTCGAATCTCTCTGGGAATATACAAGCGCTCATTCAAAAAATTCTCTAAGTCCCAGTGTTCAATCTTGAAGAACTTTTTCATTCAAGTTCTCATTAGATAAATATTCGATATATCTTCTGGTTTACTTTTGTAAACAGGTTTCATTGTATAGAAACAAGAAGATTTAGATAAATCTTCGAGATATCTTCTGGTTTACTTTTGTAAACAAGTTTCGTTGTATAGAAACCAGAAGATTTACAGTACTCAACTATATCGTGTTCATTGTATATTCAGATTTGAGTCTGTAACGAACGTGCTTCTTGAAGCAGTTCGAAAATTACGTTGATTGTAACTTACAGTGTTATCTGCATGGTAGAAGTTGCTAGGAGTTCACTTGGAGTGAGGCTCAGTGATCGGGTGTAGACAGATGCTGTGTTCACCAAATCTTCTAGTGGAACCTTCCTGAAAAGGAAGAAGGGGAGACGTAGGATCTTCAGATCCGAACTTCCACAAACAAATTCTCGACCCTTGAACTTTTACATTATTTGTATCGTATTTATTCTTAACTGTTCACTTCTCAATCGGTTTATTTCCGCACATTAATTGTTAACCAAGAGAACAGCTTTGGACTGAGAGCCTTAGATCTGGTTACTCAGATCTAAGTTAAGCAAGGCCTGTAAAAATAGTTTTAAGGTTTCGGAAATAAAAAATCGATAGCAGTTCATTCAACCCACCTTCTGAACTCTTAAGCTCATTATAACTATATTTTCGATTCCATTGATCCTATCAATTGGTATCAGAGGCTGTGCATCTCAGTTATTGAACAGTTCTATCTTCTGTGCATTTATTTTAAAAAATGTCATCTTCTCACAAAAAAATTCCTATGTTTTCCAAGGAGGAGTACGATGACTGGAAGATAAGGATGCAAGCTCATTTAGCCGCACAAGACGATGACATGTGGTACGTTATTACAGATTCCATTGATCCTATCAATTGGTATCAGAGGCTGTGCATCTCAGTTATTGAACAGTTCTATCTTCTGTGCATTTAGTTTTTAAAAAATGTCATCTTCTCACAAAAAAATTCCTATGTTTTCCAAGGAGGAGTACGATGACTGGAAGATAAGGATGCAAGCTCATTTAGCCGCACAAGACGATGACATGTGGTACGTTATTACAGATGGACCCATGAAGATAATGAAGGCTAATACGGCTATGGCTGTCACAACTGGTGCTCCTCAATGGATAGAAAAGACAAGAATGGAGTATACATCTGAGGACAAGAAAAAGGCAAATCTGGATAACGTGGCAAAAGACATTCTCTACAAGACTCTGGACAAGAATATGTTCAGCAAGATTAAAACCTACGCCTCTGCCAAGGAGATATGGGAAAAGTTGACACAATCTGCGAAGGCAATGACGAAACCAAGGAGAACAAATTGATCGTTGCCTAGCAGAAATATGAGTCCATTAAGATCAGAGAAGGAGACCATGGCGGAGTTTGATGAAAGATTCAGTGCTGTGGTGATAGTGCTTACCAGTCTTGGAAAAGAGTATAGTTATAGGGAGTTGGCTCTCAAGGTGATGAGAGCGCTGCCGAGAGAATGGGATGTCAAGACAATGGCAATGAGGGAGTCCAAAGATCTGAACAAGCTTGAGCTACATGATCTGTTTGCTAATTTGAAAGCCTACGAGTTCGAGCTATAGACCAGATCTGAGGCTGGACCTTCGACCTCCCAACTAACCAAAGCTATAGCAGCAACGACATCTGAACAGTTCTCACCGAGCAAGACTGCTGAGCATATCAGCAATGTCATCATGTCCCTCTTTGTTAAGAAGTTTGGGAAATTCATGAGAAGACCTCTTAACCCTTATTTCAATTATAACAAATCTAAAAAGATATCTACCGATTTAAACTGTTATAATTGTGGTCGACCAGGCCATTTCGCAGCGTATTGCAACAGGCCCAAGAAGGATGACAAGAATAAAGATGATAGATCCAAGAAGGATGATAGAAGGTCGAAAGAAAAAAGGAGGACCAGATCTGATAAGAGGCCCAATCGAAAGAATGATCGAAAAGTACTTGTTGCAAAGGAGAGTAACAAGAACTGGGCGGATTTAGATTCAGAGACTACTTCAAGAATCTCCTCATCCAGTGATAGTGAGCAAGAAGAAGTTCATTGCCTGATGGCAACAAACTACGAAAGATGAGGTATTCGATTTTTCCAACAGTGAATTTACACGTAAGGACCTTATCAATGCACTAAACAAAATGGTCCATGAGTATCGTAAGCTATCTCAGACATTCGAGGAGATCAAAGCTGAAAACGGATGTTTGAAAAGTAGTTCAGTTGAACCAAGCACTGCTCAGCTTGGGGAATCTGACAGCTTACAAACTGAGTTGAGTAAGCTGAAGATCGAGAATGAATTTTTGAGAAATAAGTCTTGTGAGCTCACATCTGAAAACGAAAGGTTAAATGAAGTGATGAGCTCCTGGACCAAGTCTTTTGTTTCCTTAAGCAGGCTGCATGAGACCCAAAACCACTGAACGATAAATCAGGCTTACGTTTCTGCGTTGGAGAAAGCAGATATGAGGGGACTAGTACTCAGTAAGATCTAGCTGATGGCAAGTTCAAGAAAATGAACTTTGTCAAAGCCAGTGTGACACATGACACCTGTGAGTCGGTGAAGTACGATGAGCAGTACACTGGGCAATTGAACTATAAAGGCAAAGCTGGTATTGGTTACACCAGGCCTGAGAACAACAAGCCCAGTTGGCTAAAGAAAGACTTGATAAAGATAAAGTGAAAGCTGGATATAAATCGCCTGTTCCGAACCATAGAAGGCGTGGTTCGACGAAGGCCAAATCTGTTTGGATAAAAGTTCAGCCCTAGCGAGATCTGATTGGTCAAAGTGCTAAGCCAAAGCTCAACAGATCTCACAATTTTTCTGCACGAACCCTAGTAGATATCCATACTGGGAAGACTGTCAAAGTAATTCAAGTATGGATCCAAAAAGGGGTAATCCTACCTGGATCCCAGTAAAATTGGGTAACAAAAATTTGTTTTCGTGATTGCAGATCAACAGGTACAAAGCTGCAGAAGAATCTATCATCTGGTATCTGGAACATATGACTGGAAATCCAAAGCTGCTATCAGATTTGACGCTGCACAAAGGAGCTAAGATTGTGTTTGGTGATAACTCACACGGTAACACTGTGGGTAAGGGTAAGCTTACCCATGGTAACATTTCCATTAATGATATCCTTGTTGTTGAAAATTTGTGCTATAATCTAATTAGTATAAGTCAGCTATGTGACAATGGTTACACAGTTAACTTTCGAAAGCACACATGCACTTTCAGAACTCTGATGGTCTGACAATGTTGGTAGGAAACAGATCGGGGAATACCTACATTGTCAACTGGTCAGATCAGATGAGGTCTGAACAGATTTTCCTAGCAGCTGACTCTTCCAAGAGCTGGCTGTGGCACCAGAGGATGAACCATCTCAACTTCAAAACACTTTCCAAATTGAGTAAGCTTGAATTGGTTTCTGGTATGCCCAAAATAAATTTTTCAAAAGACAAGATTTGTGCAGCATGTCAGCTGGGAAAACAAATTTGATCTACTTTTAAAAAGAAAAAAGGTCAACGTTCTTCCCGAAGCTTAGAGCTTTTACATATGGATCTTTTTGGTCCAATACCCGTAACCAGCTTAGGGAGAACAAATTACACCCTGGTTGTTGTTGATGATTTTAATAAATTTACATGGTGTTGTTTTTAAAATCAAAAGATCAGACCGCTGACTAGCTGATTTAGCTTTTAAAACATTTATAAAATGACAAATATTGTACTGTCAACCGGATAAGATCTGATAGAGGAACTGAGTTTATAAATTATAAGCTATCCTCTTATCTGGAAGACATTGGAATTAAGCATGAGTTTTCAGCAGCTAGAACTCCTCAACATGAGAGGAGAAACCGAACTTTAAAAGAAGCTGCTCGATCTATGATTGCTTATTCTGGTATTTTTTCAAAAATTCTGGGTTGAAGCAGTTAACACAACTTGCTACACTCAGAACAGATCTATGATTAACAAGACTCGTGGAGTTACCCCATATGAGATCTGGAGTGGCAAGAAACCTGATATATCTTATTTCAGGGCTATTGGGTGCAGATGTTGTCAGGCCTCGTGCTCACATCAGAGATAAACCATGCAAAAACAAGCGGAAGCAACTAAAAAGTGGTTAAAATTTTTGCTTTTGGCCTGACTTTAAGGTAACATAATTTAAAATACGACAATACTCAAAATATATCCCAGTTACACAACAAGCAAAGGCTACAAGCCACAATAAACCAGTATAGCATAAAACATGCACCAAGTACCTGACAACAGCCACAACTGAATACAACAGTGCACAGGGCATCCCCTGGCTACCAGTACTGATACATACATATATATATATATATATGCTATACTAATTGGGACACTCTATCCACCACCTAGGGCACTTCCATCCGGGCCAACTCCATGACCAGCTGAGTAACCTGGGAACCCTGAACAACAAACAGGCAAATAAAACAAACCAAGCCCCAGAGAGACTGTCAGGCCCCGTGCTAATTAATAACAATTAACACATAATCAGCGCATAATCACGGAAGCTTAAAATCAGGGCTTAAAAATTTTTTTGAAATGCAATGGGCCTGAACTTCAAATCATACATTCAAAATATTCAATATTCAAAATATGAGTTAACTCGAACTCACACAACAAGGTAACCACATAAAAACATCTCCAAAGACAGATCCCCAAATACATAATCACACGGGCATCCCCCGGTACAATACATATCATAAATAAACTGGGACTCAGGGATGCGGGGATCGACCAGCTGAACTTCCACTCTGCCCAGCTTGGTTACCTAAAGCTCCTGCAAATGGGCACGCAGACCCAAACAAGACAAGCAGGAAAACAAGTACGAGGTCAAGCCTCAGTACGAAGAGCTATCAAAGCAGATAAACATGCAACATGCTAAAAATCAATGCTATGAATGCATGAGGGCTATCAAGAAATCGGATAGCTAGACCAGTCTATCAACTGGCAACTCAAATCAGCCTCTATACCACGGTCTATCAACCGGGAAATCATCGGTCCGTGATCATCGGGGCCCGTCAGCCCATCACAGCTCGGTGGTAGACACTCGAATCCGGTAGTCTCACTCGCCTTGACACTACACCCGAATACCAGATGCATCAAATAGCTCAACCTGCCGTTGCACAACTCATGAACTGTGGTAGTTAACCACTCGGCGCATGAGGGCTAACAGATCCCAGCAGGGAGATGAGAGTGCGGTATCGCCGCTCGCCCTCACATCCTGGTAAGAAACAACAGCACAATACAACAAGATACAAAGCAAGGGATCTGAAATGCACATGAACAAATGCGTGTATGAAATCAACCTAGAGCAGCTAGCATAACACAAATGCAACAACAAGCAATACATAGCAATTATGCACGGCAATTCCAATCAGAGATGCAAACCAGCTCTCACATTAAATCCCACGCTAATCCAAGCTGAATTTCAAGCTCAAGATCCGTACCTCTAATTTTTTTGGGCAACAATTACCACAATACAGGCCCGAGAAATCTGATATAAGCACCTGCCGAAGCAAACAACGCACAAAACAACTCAGGCAAGCTAACAGAAACTCACGGCCATCTACAGAAACTCACGACTGGGAGTCATACACTCAAACCAGCGACCAATCCCAACAATACAACTTAACAGGAAGCTTAATTCAAGGCTAGGAACAAGATCTCATCGTAAAAAGAACGAAGTTCTACCTGAACTACACAACGCACAAACGGGCAGCAACTTCGCGTTCCACAACCAGCCAATCGCAGCCTCCAAAAGTGGTATAGAAAGGAAGAGCTTCTCGAGAGGAGTCCAACGCTACCTTGAACGTCGAAAATGGTGGCCAGAAACGACGGGAATTTGCCGGAGAAACTCACGATGAACAGTACCCGAGGGTTTGAGCGAAGAATGAAAGTCGGGAGGAAAAATCGTTAAGTATGGGATCTGCTAATATATTGAAGGCCAAAGCTACCAATATATATACACACATGAAATCTGTTAAAATAGCCATCGACAGAATCAGATTTCACAAGTCATCGCTTGTTTGCGCTACACAACGCTCAACACTCCAAAACCACGGTGAAATCTGAAAACAAAAAACGCTAAACGCTGGAAATAGCGCTAATCGCTAAAACAACGTCGCACAGCACCACGGGTGAAATCTGATTGCAAACGCTAAGCGCAAATCTCAGGCCACAGATCTCTTCCGCAAGTGATCACCAAAACGACGTCGTAACAACTTATCAATACGACAGCGTTTTACACTCAACACAAAAACACGCTGCTAAGGTCTGAACAACAAACGCGCTAACAGATTCCTCGTAAACGACGACGTACAAGCTTCTACGATACAAAATGCGCTGCGCAGACCTCTACACAATGCAACAGATCTCTCCTGCCCACGAGATATCCGAACTTCACAAAAACGACGACGTATTGATCTTGCGCTACCAATTTCGAGCGGCGACCAGATTTCTCAAGAAATCCGACAGATCTCACCAACAATTCAGATTTCTCACAAAAATCAGATTTCAAACTCGAAAATATCAAAATTTCCAGAATTTCTCTAAATGTGAATTCTGACCCGAAAATGCAAACGAAATCTTCAAATAGAAATCTGAACATCCAGAAATCTTAAAAACCCGATTAATTCCAACCAAATTAATCTTTATTAATGTCAGGTCTCACATTTCTCCCCCACTAAAAAGGATTTCGTCCTCAAAATCAAACGACAATTCTGAAATACAACTCAACAAAAGGTTATCAAAACAAAAATTCGCCTAACACATGGCCAAGAGTTCAAGATAACTGAGCAAGCAAATAACAACAACTAGGAAAGAAATGCAACCAACAACTACCACTACTGGTAATCTAGTACAACAGCTACTCAAACAGATGCGGCCACTCGCGCTGCATCTTTTCCTCCAGCTCCCAAGTAGCTTCTTCCATGCCATGCTTGCTCCATTGCACCATCACCAACGGAATGGTCTTATTCCTCAATTTTTTTCTCTTTTCTACCAAGGATCTGCAAGGGATATTCCTGATAACTCAAAGTCTGATCTAGCTCAACCTCGTCAGTTCTAAGCACATGAGACGGATCTGGCTCGTACTTCCTCAACATGGAAACATGAAAGACATCATGTAGAGAAGACAATTTCGGAGGCAACAACAGCCGATACGCCAAAGAGCCAATCCTCTCAACTATTTCATACGGTCCGACGTAACGAGGGGCTAACTTTCCCTTGTGTCCAAAGCACATAACACTGCAAAATGGAGAAAATTTGATTAATACCCGATCACCAACCTGAAACTCTAGAGGTAGACGCCTCTTATTCGCATAACTGGCTTGGCGATCCTGGGCAGCTTTCATCCGCTGTCGAATTAGATCCACATGATCCTTCATTTACTGCACAAAGTCTGGGGCAGATAGCTGCTTCTCCCCCACTTCTTCCCAACACACTGGCGATCTGCACTTCCTGCCATATAAAGCCTCAAACGATGCCATGCCAATCGTCACCTGATAGCTGTTATTATAAGAAAATTCCACCAAAGACAACGTGTCTTGCCAGCTACCTCCAAAATCCATCACAACAGCTCGTAACATATCCTCCAACATCTGGATAGTTCGCTCAGATTGGCCATCTGTTTGGGGATGATATGCTGTGCTCATAGCCAATCTGGTACCCAAAGCTGTTTGCAGACTCTTCCAAAACCTGGAATTAAACCTTGGATCTCGGTCTGAAACGATCGAAACAGGCACACCGTGCAGTCTAACCACAAAATCCACGTACAGTTTCGCCATTTTCTTCAACGAGAAAGTCATACCGTAGGGAATAAAATGTGCAGACTTCGACAATCGGTCGATAACCACTCAAATAGCATCGCATCCTCTACTGGTACGAGGCAGATGCGTCACGAAATCCATAGCTATGTGCTCCCAATTCCATTGAGGCACTTCCAAACTCTGCAACAGACCACCAGGTCTCATCCTTTCAGCCTTTACCATCTGACAGTTCAAACATCGAGCAACGAATCCAGCAACGTCGCTCTTTAGGCCAGCCCACCAGAAGTGCGGCTTGAACGCATGGTACATCTTCCATGCACCCAGATGAACACTGTGTCTACTGCAGTGCGCTTCCCGAAGGATCTCCTCCTTCAAATCATTGAGGTTAGGCACAACCAGCCTGCCACGAAATCGCAAGCAACCATCAGAAGAAACAGAATAATCTTCAAGTTCTCCAGCCCTGACCTTTAACTTCAACTCGTGGATGGAAGGATCAATCCTTTGAGCTGCTCGAATAGTCGAAACAATCTGTGGCTCCACTTGGAAAGAAGAAACCACAACACAATCCTCAGCCGGGTAGAATCTCCAATCAGTAGTGTTAAGATGCTCCTGGTCCTTAGAAATATACAACGAAGCAAGCATCTCACTAGCCTTCCTGCTCAAAGCATCGGCCACTACGTTCGATTTCCCAGGCTGATACTTAATGTCACAATCAAAGTCCTTCAGCAGCTCCATCCACCTAAACTGTCTCATATTCAAGTCAGGCTGCGAAAACAGATACTGAAAACTTTTGTGGTCCGAGTACACCACAAATTGCTCACTGTTAGGACAGAAGGATCAGATCTTAATAACATAAACAACATAACATAAGGGAGGGGCGAGATCTGATCCTATAAAAATAAAGAGAGCGAGCGTTGCTACTGATAATCAAAAGATTTTGCGCTGCTATTATGAGGTGCAATACCTAGGGTTATTGAACATAAAACATGAGCACCGGAGACAGATCTGGTATGTGATAAAAACATGCGGAAAACACCAGAAATGAATCCTAATTTTAAAACTCAATGCAAGCAGATTTCTGTTACAGAAATCTGCTACTGTGCGTGTGTGATAACTGTTATGCGATGCTAAAATAAATTGCATATGCGGAAGTAAATAAAAGAATACAATACACTGAAATTTGTTTCAGGAAGTTCGGAGCTCAATCTCCTACATCTCCCCTTCTTCCTTCTTCAGGAAGGTTTCAATTATAAGATGAGTCACCGAGCCTCGCTCCAGGTGAACTCATAGCAACACAAATGTACACCAGCCGCAGCTGCATGCACTCAATCACTTGTTTTACGCCTGTGTGAGAAATGCTACAGACACAGAGTTTAACGTCTTCGTGCTTGGATGGGATCTGATTTTTGTTTGTGATTCACTCGCTAAACAATTTCGCACATCTCTCAAATATGCGAGTGAATCTGTGTGTGTGAGATTTTACAGTGAACGCTCAACTCTCAGAAAAATAAATCTCACACACTGGGAAAATGCTCTTCAATAGCTGATTGAGACTCATCAGTAGACACTCGTTATGCGCTCCTCTCTAATGGCGGTCTACTGCTTCGTCTCCAATTTTCTTCCCTCTGTATTTTGCACTGTGTTAATTAATCTGTCAAAATCACTTTCTTCAAATAGTGCTTCTTGTATATATATTTTCTTCCCCCAAAATGGCCGTTAGATAAATTCAAATCCATTCTGCGCTTGTTACGGCCAATTTGTCTCCTTCCCAAATTGTGTGCAACCATCCTCTGTATATTGTACTATTTCCCAGAATAGTACAAATCTTGTCCCCTTGATTTAAGGCATTTGTACGACTCAATTTCAGCCATTGTATCTTTCCATTTTGAGCGTTGATTGCGTCCCAACAGCTGAATGTATTCCAACAATTTGTTCAACAGCTGTTCGCTCAGCTGTTGTCTTTTCTTCGTAACAACACTTCGCGCAACAGCTGGTTCATCTTCATTTGCAACAGCTGATTCATTAACTTCCAACAGCTGGTACATCAACTTCTAGCAACTGGTTCATTTACATTGACACGCAACAGCTTGTGTAACTTTGTTTTAGCGCTACGGCTGATTCAACTTTGTCTTTGCGCTGCGTCTGGTTTTTCTCTTCACAGCGTCTGGTTTTGATCCTTGATGCGCAATGGCTGGTTCTCTTTTAATTTCACTGTAGCTAGCGACTAGATCACTGTAGCTTGCGACTGGATATACTGTAGCTTGCGACTGGATATACTGTAGCTTGCGACTGGATATACTGTAGCTTACTGCTGAAAACAACTCCACTTCGCCTTTGTTCTTCACGTCTGTTAACAGCTTCTCCTTAGCACTACGTCTGATCCAACTGTTGATTGTGATGACATCACTGCTGACATCATCATCGCTGATTCCAGATAGTTGTCTGCTGATATTGCTGACGTCATAGTTTCTGGTCACAGCTTCCTTCAATAGAAATGCTGACGTCATCATTGCTGATACCAGCTCTTCTTAACAATAGAAATGCTGATGTCATGGTTGCTGATTCTCGATTCCTCCAATAGCAACGCTGACGTCATCATTGCTGAATTCTGCTGCATGTTACTGTTAACGTTGCTGAATATGATGACGTCACCGTTGCTGAATACTTCTACTACTGAATCCATCTTCTCCAGCTTCTCTTATAGTTACTCCTTATCAGACTTCTCCAGACTTCTTTGTACGCTACACAACTAACAGCAAGTACAGCTGTTCCACGTAAGCATATCTGTCCACGCTGGACTCCACGTAAGCAAAGCTATCCATTCATGACACCATGTAAGAAAAACTGTCCACATAAGCGAAGCTGAACTACTTTGTAGCGTTCCAACTGTTATCAGATTTCTCCTCTTTTTGTCATCTCTTTTCAGTTTCTGTTCCACGTAAGCATATCTGTCCACGCTGGACTCCACGTAAGCAAAGCTATCCATTCATGACACCATGTAAGAAAAACTGTCCACATAAGCGAAGCTGAACTACTTTGTAGCGTTCCAACTGTTATCAGATTTCTCCTCTTTTTGCATCTCTTTTCAGTTTCTCTTTTAACTTCATTCTTACAGCTTCTGAATGCTTCTTTTCACTATTGAATCTTCTTCATCAACCTTCTTCAACAGACATCTTCAACAGAAAGCTTCTCTAACAGATTTCTCACTGATATCATCTGCACACTACGTAGAGTTGTTAGAAACACAATAATAAGTTTTGTGTAATTCAAAATTTAATCTGGATCCGTTGACACAGATCCATCACTCACCATATAGGTAATGACGCCAGATCTTCAGCGCAAAGACCACGGCTGCTAGCTCCAAATCATGGACCGGATAACGAGTCTCGTGTACTTTCAACTGTCGCGAGACATAAGCAATGACTCGACCATTCTGCATCAAAACACAGCCCAATCCATTGAGCGAAGCGTCAGAACAAACAACGAACCACCTGATCCGAACGGCAGAGCCAACACAGGTGCAGTAGTCAGTTTCTCTTTGAGCAATTGGAACGTATTCTCGCATTGCTCAGTCCACACAAACCGCTTATCCTTCTGAGTCAATTGAGTCGTCGGCTTTGCTATGCTAGAAAATCCTTCAATGAAACGACGATAATAGCCAGACAGACCCAAGAAACTGCGATTTCCGACACATTCCTGGGACGCTCCCAGTTCAAAACCGCATCAACCTTACTGGGATCCACAGAAATCCCCTCGGGTGAAATAACATGACCCAAGAATACGACGCGATCCAGCCAAAACTCGCACTTGGAGAATTTAGCATACAGCTGCTGGTCTCTCAACGTCTGAAGGACAATTCTCAGGTGCTCCTTATGCTCCAAAGGAGTCTTAGAATATACCAAGATGTCATCAATGAACACGATCACAAACTGATCAATGAACTCTCTGAAGACCCAGTTCATCAGATCCATATAGACTGCAGGAGCATTGGTCAGCCCAAACGGCATAACCAGGAATTCGAAGTGTCCGTACCTAGTACTAAAAGCAGTCTTTGCGACATCTTGATCTCTTACCCTCAGTTGATGGTACCCTGAACGCAAGTCAATCTTCGAATACACCACAGAACCTTGAAGCTGATCAAACAGATCATCGATCCTGGGTAAAGGGTACTTGTTCTTAACTGTCACTTTATTCAACTGGCGGAAATCAATGCACATCCGCATTGAGCCATCCTTCTTCTTCACAAACAAAATGGGCGCTCCCCATGGCGACATACTGGGTCTGATAAAACCTTTCTCCAGCAAATTGTCCAACTGCACCTTGAGTTCTCTCAACTCCGTAGGTGCCAAACGATACGGGGCACGAGAAATCGGAGCTGTTCCAGGCACCAGCTCAATGCTGAAGTCAATCTCTCGCCTCGAAGGAAAACCAGGGATCTCCTCCGGGAACACATCGGAAAAATGTCGCACCACTGGAACGTCACTGAGCTACACAAGAGAAGAAGAAGATGCATCCAAAGCGTAGATCATGAAACGAGCATTCCATAAGGACAACAAACTGAACATCTCCATCGCTGAAACTAATAGGATCTTCGATCGGGAATCCTGGCCGTAGAAGTCCCACTTCTCGCCAGACAAAGGCCTAAAACGAACAATCCCATGGAAACAATCCACGGAGGCCCTGATGCACCGGTGTCAAACAACACACGCGCAGGAAAATCGAAAACAAGACATGTACCTGCGATCACCCTGCTCGGCGTCTCCTCCGCCTGCTCTCTAGTCATGACGTTGGCCTGAGCATGCTGGGGTCCAGAATAGAATGGCTGAGACGACTGTCCGAATCACGACGGACCAGGCTGCTGGAACGGCCTGAACTGAGTCTCACCCAACCGGGGCTGCTGAAACTGAGGGGAACGACCCCTAGACTGTCCTCCACGACCCTGAGGCGGGGCTGCGGCCTGCTGCGATCCAGCTGACGGACACACCCTAGCAAAGTGCCTATACTGACCGCAAATGTTGCAAGAACCTTGCACTCTGACACACTGGGTAGAAGGATGCTTGCCACCACAATAACCACAAAACTCAGCCCGAGAACCACTGCTACTCGAGCTACCTGAACCAGATGATCCAAAACCAGACTTCTTCTTGAACTGTTGACCGCGGGGTCGAAACCTCTGACGGCCAGACTGCTGTGCCACCTGCGGCTGCTGCTGCTGCTGGGGCTGATGGGCTGACTGGGAAGACTGCAAAGAATGCGCTCCCTGACCAACAGGACGACCAACCTGCGCCACCTGCTGCCTACGAGCATGATGACTCCTCAAACCCTCCTCAATATCGATAGCACTATCCACTGCTTCAGCATAAGTCTTGGGTTTTCTTGTCAGCACCATCTGATACAGTTCCTCGTTTAAACCCTCTAAGAATCTGGTCCTCTTGGCCCTCGGTTGCAAGCGGAAACTACCTTTTGGGGGTCATGGATTGCTGATATTATTCGGGTCCATGATCGCTTGATTGGGCTCCGTGTACCCACTAAAGAAACCTATTTTCTCGATTTCATTAGAGGGTGGTGAAATCGTTAAAATAGTGGGAGGGTAATTCATAAAACTTAACGACCATGTTTTATGTCTTAGCGTTTATTTTATATATAGTTAGTGATGTATGT
>KV011184.1:21991-41840 GCA_001598015.1 Dorcoceras hygrometricum | reverse complement strand
CAACGCGTGCGCAGGTGGGCGGCTGGCGCCGCGCACCACCGTGCGCAACAATCGCGCACGGTGGTCGGCCATCGTGCGGATGCAGCTTGCAGCTACAGTGCGCACGATAGCACACGCTGGTGGCGCACGCTGCACGCAACTACAGCGAGCACGATGCGCGAGCGGCGGAGACGGCAGCCGAAATTTTTAATTTTTTTTAATTTTAAATTGAGATCTGATGCAATACAGGTACAAAATTATGTATTGACAGATCCGAGCCAAAGCTCTGATACCACTGTTGGCGCAGCGGCGGATCCGGATCCCTCTCCCGAGGCGCAGCGGAAGATTTAAAATTTTTGCACCGGGAACGGTCAATACATAATGATAATAGCAATAAAACATCCATAGGGTGTTTTAGAACGGTACCTTGCTGGCGTCTAGGCTCCTGGCTCCGACCAATTTCACGAGGAAATTGGCACTTCAACGGTTGGCGGTGTTCGTTCTCCTAATCCGGTCCACGACTGGAATCACGACTCCTTCGTCAATCTGCACTAGAAAAGGTGACGAATTTATCACGGACGGAATCTCCTCGTCGAGATGGTCGGAACTAGTCCAACCACGACGGCAACGGCCGTGAGGGAGAATGGAGGGAGAGGGGCGGCTAGTGCTCTAGGGTTTGGAGTGTAGATTTGTTGTGTATGTAACCCTAGCCTAGCACATATATATATAGACATGTGATGGGCTTGGACCAGCCCAATGGGCCTGGGGTGGGCCGAGGTCCATATGAACATTCGGTTCAAGTCTATCACCGTGGCTTCATCATAATCCCGATCGACGATCAGATCGGACCGATCTACACAGTTTACAAAACTGAGTATTATGATGTGAAAACAATTTTTCAGACCACCTAGTCCAAAATTGCAGTTTAGCCCCTCCAAGTTTCAAGGATAGTCAAACTAGCCCAAACATTGGGTAAATTGCATTTTGACCCCTGTTGACTTTTAGGAAGTCGCACTTCCATCCTTCCTCATCCTATGCTCAACAAATTGAGCTCAGTCTCCATGTGGGAATCGTGAAACCAGTACTTGTGTGACCCTCAATGGTTCAGGAATACAGCTAGCCGTGGGCCCACAACATGTGTGACTCCGAAACTACTTTCGGACTAGCCCATCGGATCATGGTAAAGCGTCTAGCCACATCGCCCCATGATCCCCTAGGTATCACTGATAGTGCCTGCAAGAACCAGTTGGTCATGGTTAGTGTACAGTACGGTCCTTTCAACACATATATCCCGATCAGATCAACGACCATTGGTAAATCGAGAGTAGCTAGAGATCCAATAACCATGCATACATCTCGGTGATGGATCTGTTTTTGACAGATCCTGATTAAGTTTTGAATTACACAAAACCTGTTATTGTGTTTCTAACAATTCCAATTAAGTGTGCAGATTCTAGATATCGAAGAAGATGATGAACAGTCGAAGAATCTGTCCAGCCGTTGGTTCGCAATATAAACAATCAGCAGTTGGTTTGGTGTTCATGGAATGGGCAGCTGGATTAGCAATGGAGACGTCCAAAGTTGAATCAGCTGTTCGTAATCAGGCGGAGGCCAAATTGAACCAGCTGGAGCATAGTAAACCAGCTGGAACGATGACAACCAGCTGCAAGCGCTAAAGAGCGAAGTGAACCAGCTGGTACATGTATTGAGAAGTCTGCTGAAGAGATAAGTCGAAGAAGAAGAATCCAATTATAAGTACTGTTGATGAATCTATTAACAGTCGCTATTCAAGAAGCTAAGAAGAGTCGCAAGATGGAGCTGGAACGAGAATCAGCAGGAAGCTTTTGTCAACCAGCAGATAGCTACAGTGGAATAGAATCAGCAGATGAAGAGAAGCGAAAGAGATGAAGCGACGTCGTGTTGAAGAATCAGCAGATGGATTAGCATTGATGACGTCATCGGTGACGTCATCATATTCAGCAGATGGTTTGAGAGAGCAGTCGCAAGAATCAGCAGGTAGCTTGTACATCCAGACGCAAGAGGAAGCGACGTCGTAGACGAGATATCCAGTCGCAAGCTACTGTTCACCAGCAGATGCTATTTGGAGATAGCGATAGCAAAACGATGTCGTTAACATAAGTTGATACGACAGCGTTTTGCTCTTGCGCTAAAGATTCAGCAGGAAGACTTTGCGTTGATAACCAGTCGCAAGATCCAGTCGCGAGCTACAGTGGATCCAGACGCAAGCAACAGCAGCATCCAGTCGAGAGCTTCAATGAACCAGCTGTTGCTATATTTATCCAGTCGCAAGCTTTGCATATCCAGTAGACATGGAATCCCAGAAGCAAGAAAAGAAGAAGCAGGCGAAGTGTAGAGACTCAACCAGTCGCGAGCTACAGTATCTAGTCGCAAGAAAAGAAGATGTAGCGAAGCTTTGCAACCAGGCGCAAAGTTTCCAGTCGACAAAGATATCAGCAGAAGATGAATTCAGTTAAACGGGTCAAAGTGAGGCACCTATCATGTAGAGTCTCAATGACGTTTCGAGTAGTGAGGGCTAATCTGTACAACCAAGACCTCGGACTTATCCACT
Organism: Dorcoceras hygrometricum; assembly: GCA_001598015.1. NCBI lineage: Eukaryota > Viridiplantae > Streptophyta > Magnoliopsida > Lamiales > Gesneriaceae > Dorcoceras > Dorcoceras hygrometricum. The sequence goes on along the minus strand of KV011184.1, from coordinate 39,271 downwards.
CGACAAATGGTAACCACTTGGAAAGTCCGAACGAGGGTAGTTCGATAGATCACCAGGTCACTATCTTCTGCATACTCAGAACATCACAATCGTTCCCTACCAATGAAACATGGTACTTCACATCGCAGATGCTAGTCTCAAGCTCGGGCGCCTTATCCTAATTTTGACGGCCCAATCGACTAGGAATGAGTTCAGAATATACAGTGACTATTAGATGTATTTCATGATAGCCATCATATCCACTATCACATCCAACATACACTATGGTGCATTCTAGGTCTTTATCCAACACAATTGTTAACATTATAAAATAATGAAGATAAATAATGCCATAAAACAATAATAATTTCATAAATAAAGATCGTTTTACAAAGAGTCAATGAGAACCCACACGCCACAAGTTGGATAGTTGGGCATCTACTCTAACATTTACCAGTTAAACCAGAAGTAGTTGAAGTAGGATATTGTGTCCAGATTCCTTCGGGATAAAGTATTGTAACCAATCACATTATTCGAAACATAGAACTTAAGCTATAGGGGAATATTGTCTATGCAGATTTACCCTTATTGCCGATGCTTGAGTTTGATTTAATCTTGGGAATAGATTGGTTAACTAAGTATGGAACCGTTATAGATTTTAAGCAAAGAATGGTTAAGATTAAAATACCCAGTGGGATTTCATTCTTGTTCAAAGATGACAGATTCAATTGTACCCCTAAGATAATATCAGCTCTAAAAGCCTAGCGGTGTTTAAGGAACTGATGTCAAGGATTTTTAGTGAGTTCTTTATCATATAACAATATAAGAAAATCAAATTGGAGGACGTAGAAGTAGTGAAAATTTCTAGACGTCTTCCCAGAAGATATCTCAGGTCTGCCCCCAGGTCGTGAGTTAGAATTTACAATCGATTTAGTACCAGAAGCTGCTCCAGTTTCCAAGCCTCCTTATAGACTTGCCCCTAAGGAGCTGAAAGATTTAAAGGACAGATCCAAGATTTATTGGATAAAGGGTTCTTCAGACCCAGTACTTCACCGTGGCGAGCTCCGGTGTTGTTTGTGAAGAAGAAAGACGGAAGCATGCGTCTGTGTATAGATTATAGAGAATTGAATAAGTTAACAGTTAGAAATAAGTATCCTCTTCCTAGGATAGATGACTTAATCGATCAATTATAAGGAGCTGCTGTATTTTCGAAGATCAATCTTAGATCTGGATATCATCAGCTACGAGTTAAAGACGCAGACCTGTACAAGACCGCCTTTAGAACAAGATATGGCCATGATGAGTTTTTAATGATGTCATTTGGGTTAACTAATTCGCCATCTATATTTATGGATTTGATGAATAGGGTATTTCAACCTTTTCTAGAAAGATTCGTTATAGTGTTCATAGACGACCTTCTCATTTACTCTAAGAGCATATTTGAGCACGCTGAACATCTTAGGGAAACTTTGCAGATTATGATAACTAAGAAATTGTTTTCTAAGTTTAGTAAATGCGAATTTTGGATCGAAAATGTTGTATTTCTTGGACATATCATTTCGAAGAATGGGATAGAAGTAGATCCTTCTAATATAGAAACTGTTCGAGAATGGCCTGTACCTAAGAGCGTAACAGAGGTTCGTAGTTTCTTAGGACTAGCAGGTTATTATCGAAGATTTATAAAGGGATTCTCTAAGATAGCTGTCCCTCTAACATCATTGACCAAGAAGAATGCTAAGTACGATTGGACCCAAGAATGCCAGTCCAGTTTTGAGAAATTAAATCTGGCATTAATAGAAGCCCCTGTTTTGACGTTATCATCGGGAAAAGGAAATTTTGTGATTTATACAGATGCGTCGAAGACAGGATTAGGAGCTGTTTTGATGCAAGACAAGAAGGTAATTGCTTATGCTTCTAGACAGCTGAAGATTCATGAGAAAATTACCCTACGCATGACTTAGAATTAGCAGCAGTGGTTTTCATATTAAAGATTTGGAGACACTATCTTTATGGAGAGAAATGCGAAATATTTACGGATCATAAGAGCCTTAAGTATTTCTTTACCCAGAAAGAGCTTAACATGAGACAAAGAAGATGGCTCGAACTGGTTAAAGATTATGATTGTTTGTTTAGCTACCATGTCAGGCCTCGTGCACAACACAGAGTTAAATCACGTAAAACATAGCGGAAGCACTTTAAAAAGTGGCTAAAATTTTTCGCTTTTGGCCTGACGAAGAAAACATAATTTTAAAATACCACAATATGTCAAAATATCCCAGTTAATAGAAATACACAACGCTAAAAGCCATAATACAACAGTACAGCATTAAACAAGTATCAGTCAACTAATACAGCAAATGAATGCTACAAAGCACGGGACACTCCCCGGCTAATAAAACTGATACATATATGCTATACGCTAACTGGGACACTCTAAACACCATCTAGGGCACCTCCAGCTAGATCAACACAAAGACCAGCGGAATAACCTGGGAGACCTGAACAACAAGCAGGCAAACAAAACAACCAGCCCCAGAGGGACATCGGGGTCAAACCCCACTACGAAGAGCTACAAAATATAGCTAACAGATATAGCATGCAATGTATCATGTTGTGCAAATGCATGAGCGGTACAAAGAACATCTGTAACAACCGGAAGGCCAAACGAATAGGAAACAACAACTGTGACACATCACCGGGCTTCGGAAGCGACATGATCGCACCCCGTGGAAAATAGAGTGGCTCATCGTCAACACACGCACGGGTGCCACCCGCCGGGTTGCACGGAATTGCAAGTGGACCAACCACCCGACAACCTCTATCCAGGTCACTGCAACTGAGGACTGGTAACAACTCAACCAACATCCTCCAGCTGCACTCAATCGTGGTTATGCAACACAGCACCGCGCCATGAGAGAAGAGCTCCAACAGCGCAACATGTATAGCATGGCTGTCAAGGGAATCAAGGGCCCAATATGCTATGCAGATGCATTACAATGCTCAACATGAGATGGATGCTTGCAATGCCAATAACTACATACAACAGTATACTGTAATACGCATATATGGCGGCACAACAAGAATACAACCATGCAGGATACAACCAACTCAGCTACAACAAGCAATAAGCACGACAATTCAGCCAATAGACATGCAGAATACACACAACTCTGCCGCAACACAAATACCAGGCGTAGCTGTACAATACACACATAACACATTCCCATGCCTATCTCAAAGCTGAATTACAAGATCGATTCATACCTCACACGACAAAATACCTCCAACAGATTCCTCCAGCTAACGGTACCAGCGACCCGCTCAACTCAGATCCCTCACGGCTCCTATAAAATTCCACAAATCTGCCCGGAAGCTCGAATCTGATAAGGCACCTGGAAAATCAGTTCAACAACTGAATTTCTAAACACTACAACCTACAACCAAGAGCTGAAACTTGGTCCTATCACTATATCGAAACTCAACAGCAGGAACTACGCTTAGCAATGGCAAGAATCACTTACCATGAAGCTCACCAAGACCTGGAGAACTATCGAATGGAGTCTCAAAGACACACGAACCTGCGAAACAATACGCACGAGATCTTAGGAAAGCTAACAGAAACTCACGGCCGGGAGCTACAACTCAACCAGCTAATTATCTTACCTCAACAACCTAACAAGAAGCTTAAATCAAAGCTAGGAGTAATATCTCAAAGCTAAACCGAAAGGCTACCTGCACACAGCAAACACACGAACAAGGGAGCTACTGCTGCTGCTTCGCGATCTCACTTCAAGGCCAATTCAAACCTTCTAGCTGGTATTAATCGAAAGTGAAACTCGTAAGGAGTGCAGCGCCACCGACCTTGCCCAAAATGGAGACGGGAAAAGGTGGAAATCGGCGGATGAAAATCACTGTGAACATTGTTTAGGGTTCGAGAAAAATAATGAAAGTCGAGAGAATATTTCACTAAGTATGGAGTGTGATTTAATGAAATGAAGACCAAGTACTGCTTCTTATATACACGCGAGAAACCTGATTTAAAATCCACCGACACTAACATAACAATCGCAACTACAAACAACAACGGGAACAGTACGTAGCTGATACCCAACAGCTTCTTCAACAGTGCGAAGCTCACGCCAACAACCGCAACGCAAAGACAACGAGCGCTAATCAAAACGACAACACTTCGCACACATCAGTAAATCTGATCAAAGCGCTACGCTAAAACATATCCATTCAAAAAAAATACGACGCTGCGTAACCTACGTCATCATATCTGATGAACTAAACGCCCGCAACAGCGATCGCTAGCGCTAGAACAATATGACGTCGTAACAACTAAATCAAACGACGTCGCATAGAATACGTCACCATATCTGTCGACAACGTCAGCGTTGCTGCTGCTTCTTAACACACACAACACCTAAGATACAATTGCTGACGCTAAATCAATGTGACGGCGTTTTACACCCGCTACAGGAACTAACTGCTAACAGATATCACCCAGCAGATACTTCACCAAAACGGCACCGTTTCCTTCGCGCTACAGGAACTTGCTGTCAACGTCCAGAATAACAAAAGCGCTAATGGATAATCTTACGTCATCAATTGCTACGCCAACACGCAACAGAAAACATGACGTCAGAAAATCTGCCAACAGATTCCAAACTCGAAAATTCCAAAATTTCTAGAATTGCTCTAAGTGTAAAATCTGACCCGAAAATGCAACCCAAACTCACAAACAGAAATCTGAACCACCAGAAATCTCTAAAAACCGATTAATTCCCAACCAATTTACATTTAACAAATTTCGGGTCTCACATTCCTCTCCACCTTAAAAGATTTCGCCCTCGAAATCACACAGTAACTCTGGAATTAAACAAAACCATCTTTAACATAGCTAACACTGGAAGGTTAAACTACATGTTGAACGATCACAAGTGCGCAACTCTCAACCCCAAAGTCTACTAACAGAGCATTCGAGATAACGAGAAAACACAGCAACCAGAAATCAATTGCTGAGAAACAATCACAAGAAGATAGCTATAGAAAACTGATTTAACACTTGTAGCATAAATGAAGGTTTTAGGCTCACTTCCTCAGCAAGAACACGCCGTGCTAAGAAGATAGTTCATGTTGGCACTGCCAAACTAAGAACAGAGACAATTCTTTCTGCGATCTCCAAAAGATCCAACATAACACGAAGTTCATTGCAACTAAACTGCCATGCCTAAAACAGCTAATAATCAAAGGCCAAGTTGCAATGTGCACTGTCAAGAAGGGATCGACACAAAGAACAGCCAATTACCAACGGAGTAGGAACAAAACTCTAATCTGAAGGAAACAAAACACAAGAATAAAAAGGCTGTCCCAACATAGATGAGGATACGCTCCACTCATCTCAGATTCGGTCTCTCAAATATCCCTTCCAAAATTCCTTGCTAGCCAAAACAGTCAAATTGAGTGTCTAGTCCCGCCCATAAACTGCCATGCCTAAAACAGCTAATAATCAAAGGCCAAGTTGCAATGTGCACTGTCAAGAAGGGATCGACACAAAGAACAGCCAATTACCAACGGAGTAGGAACAAAACTCTAATCTGAAGGAAACAAAACACAAGAATAAAAAGGCTGTCCCAACATAGATGAGGATACGCTCCACTCATCTCAGATTCGGTCTCTCAAATATCCCTTCCAAAATTCCTTGCTAGCCAAAACAGTCAAATTGAGTGTCTAGTCCCGCCCATTCCATCAGTATTCAACAAAAAAGAAGGATCTGATATTCTATTTCCTCGGCTTAACACATAAAACACACTACGTGTCCATAACAACACAGCCGGTACTCGCAAATCACACACCAAAGATCCAATTTATCCCAAAACATACAAAAAACCTGGAGAATCTAAGAGCGGACCTACCCTTAATTCTCAAATCCAGCAAGATCTAAGAAGGAGAATTTCGAAAGAAACACAGGGTTCACAAGCAGAGGTTCAAAAGTCCATACTTAACAAGTACAATCTGGTTACAGGTCACGCTTACCCACCATTCTCAAAGGAACCAGATCTCTTTGGTCAACCACCTACTGCTCAACCTCTGAAGAAAACTACTAAATTCTCCACATTTCTTCAAATCGCTAAGCAAGATTTGTACTTCCCGCAGTACAAAATCCCAAAGAAGCTTATACCAAACCTCTCTTGGCAACAAATGCCACACCAAAAACTATACCAATCCTTGGTATGATCTCTCAAATTAAGCATCTGATCAGGGAAAAACGATAAACTCGCAGTCCCTCGAGACCCAAAAACATCGAAAACTCTTCCAACTTCGAATCAAGAGCCTAGAGTGCTTACCAGCCACTACAGACACCAGAAAACTAGGCAATCTTGCTAATGGATCACCACCAAATCCTCTTGCCAGTTTCCAGAATAAGCCTTAACTCAAGGACAAATGGGCTGATATAGACAATCCGAAAAATATGCTTTTACTTCCCGCGCTAACTGGCACTCGGAGCCAACAAGGAAACTCTATAAAAATACCAAATTCTCAAAAGCATCTTGAGATACTCACCGCTACTAGCACTGCTGGATGGGCCTTCCAACAAATCATCAGTAGCGAGCTTCTCTCGCGCATGAAGACGCTAAACTCACATCTGAAATCTTTAACTAACTCCAGTCAAAAGAAATATCACGCAAACAAGCCGAACTGAGTGAAGACATGAACTGGGGTATTTAACCACTCGGCGCATGGTGGCAAACAAATCCCAGCTTGGAGATGAGAGTGCGGTATCGCCGCTCGCCCTCGCATCCTGGTAAGGAACAAACAGCAACAACAAAGCACGGATACAACAGCTGAACTGAACAGAATAAAACAAGACACGGTTATGCGAATTAGGGTTCAACAGCTGGATGCACGCAACTCGCAAAACATCTCAACCGCCTGAGACTACAACAATAAGGACCAACTGAGTTCAAAGAAGCAATTGCACAGGGGTCAATGGAACTCACTAAGAAAACTCAACAACTAGAGACGCAAGAGACACAGCTCAACAGCTGGAGAAACGAAGCCCACCGCAACAACTCAACAGCCGGAGGCCCAAAGCTCTCAGGCGCACTCAACAGCTGGAAAACATGGGGCTCGCGAATCAACTCCACAGCTGGGGACAAAACCAGCAGAAAGCCAATGGAGTTCAAAATACCTCAATTCTGCTGTCCGGACAAAAAGAATCAAAGAGAATACGCACAGTGCAAAAGATTACAAGGAAATCAGGAGAATCTCAACTGAAAAACATGAAGGAAAAAAATCCTCAAACAAAGGAGGTCACCTAGCCCAAGAGGTAGTTCGGTCATCGAATCATAAACAGGTAGCAGCTAACCTCTCGACAAAGGGAATCTAAACACCCCCAAAACAAACAACTTCTCTACCAGACTTTCTAACCTAACTCAACATCACTCGAGGAACGACAACTTCTACACCGGCAGGAGTAACCAGGACACGGCATCACACAAACAAGATGGGGCGGAAACAACCCTCGCGCACCACCATAACAATCAAGTACAATCATAAACTAGTGCGATGCCCACGCGTCAAACTAAACTCACACAGAGTTAACAAGTAAAGAACAACTACATGTACAACCTCCTCCGGTCAAGACATCATCTCGCTCCTCAGTTGTCGCATTCACCTGAGTTGGTTGAAGTCCTGATCGCTAGGGCTGAAAAGGACGATACGGTCGCCTCGAGGAACTTCTAGTCACATCCCGCTGTCCCAAAGTAGGACACACTCTAGCAAAGTGCCCAACCTGACCACAATTGTTGCAAGAGCCTCGCACTCCAACGCATTGAGAAGGTTTATGCTCACCCCCACACTAGCCACAGAAAGCCGTAGTCGACCTCGCACCACTAGAACCACCAGAACTCGAAGAACTTGAACTGGATCTCTTAAATTGACTTCCTCTAGGTATAAACCTCTTACGACTCAAAGACTACGATGCCACAGAAGGTTGGGAGTACGACGTTCCATATGGCACAGGATCCACACATTGCCCTGTCGATTGCTGCACTCGAGTCTGTCAAACTACAAGACTTTCCATCAAGTCAACCGCTCTGTTGACAGCACTAGCAATAGAGTGTAAGGCTGGAGACTGACTCTCACTATATTCCAAAGGAACACTCGGTTGAGAGGCATCCTCTCTATCAGCACTAACCGGAGTCCTCGAATCAACCACCGCTTGCCTACTAGCCCTACCTCTTCTCCTAATCGGAATCGCTACAAGACACTCAAAGGTAAGCATGCAAGCAAGTAATTCAAGTAGTCAAGCACTAACCAAAGAACAACTACTGTGCCTAGACTCACATGTGATCAAAGAAATCGAGCTTATCCCAGTTTAAGCTCTGATACCAAAAATGTCATGGCTCGTGCACAACACAGAGTTAAATCACGTAAAACTTAGCGGAAGCACTTTAAAAAGTGGCTAAATTTTTTCGCTTTTGGCCTGACGAAGAAAACATAATTTTAAAATACCACAATATGTCAAAATATCCCAGTTAATAGAAATACACAACGCTAAAAGCCATAATACAACAGTACAGCATTAAAAAAGTATCAGTCAACTAATACAGCAACTGAATGCACAAAGCACGGGACACTCCCCGGCTAATAGAACTGATACATATATGCTATACGCTAAATGGGACACTCTAAACACCAACTGGGGCAACTCCAGCTAGATCAACACCAAGACCAGCGGAATAACCTGGGAGACCTGAACAACAAGCAGGCAAACAAAACAACCAGCCCCAAAGGGACATCAGGGTCAAACCCCAGTACAAAGAGCTACAAAATACAGCTAACAGATATAGCATGGAATGTATCATGTCGTGCAAATGCATGAGCGGTACAAAGAACATCGATAACAACCGGAAGGTCAAACGAATTGGAAACAACAACTGTGACACATCACCGGGCTTTGGAAGCGACCCGATCGCACCTCGTGGAAAATAGAGTGGCTCATCGTCAACACACGCGCGGGCGCCACCCGCCGGGTTGCACGGAATTGCAAGTGGACCAACCACCCGCCAACCTCTATCCAGGTCACTGCAACTGAGGACTGGGAACAACTCAACCAACATCCTCCAGCTGCATTCAATCGTGGTTATGCAACACATCACCACGCCACGAGAGAAGAGCTCCAACAGAGAAACATCTATAGCATGGCTGTGAAGGGAATCAAGGGCCCAATATGCTATGCAGATGCATTACAATGCTCAAAATGAGATGGATGCTTGCAATGCCAATAACTATATACAACAGCATACTGTAATACGCATATATGGCCGCACAAAAAGAATACAACCATGCAGGATACAACCAACTCAGCTACAACAAGCAATAAGCACGACAATTCAGCGAATAGACATGCATAATACACACAACTCTGCCTCAACACAAATACCAGGCGTAGCTGTACAATACACACATAACACATTCCCATGCCTATCTCAAAGCTGGATTACAACTCGATTCGTACCTCACACGACAAAATACCTCCAAAAGATTCCTCCAGCTAACGGTACCAGCGACCCGCTCAACTCAGATCCCTCACGGCTCCTACAAAATTCCAAAAATCTGCCCGGAAGCTCGAATCTGATAAGGCACCTGGAAAATCAGTTCAACAACTGAATTCTAAACACTACAACCTACAACCAAGAACTGAAACCTGGTCCTATCACTATATCGAAACTCAACAGCAGGAACTACGCTTAGCAATGGCAAGAATCACTTACCCTGAAGCTCACCAAGACCTGGAGAACTATCGAATGGAGTCTCAAAGACACACGAACCTGCGAAACAATACGCACGAGATCTTAAACTCACGGCCGGGAGCTACAACTCAACCAGCTAATTATCTTACCTCAACAACCTAACAGGAAGCTTAAATCAAAGCTAGGAGTAAGATCTCAAAGCTAAACCGAAAGGCTACCTACACACAGCAAACATACGAACAAGGGAGCTACTGCTGCTGCTTCGCGATCTCACTCCAAGGCCAATTCAAACCTTCTAGTTGGTATTAATCGAAAGAGGAACTCCTAAGGAGTGAAGCGCCACCGACCTTGCCCAAAACGGAGACGGGAAAAGGCGGAAATCAGCGGATGAAAATCACGGTGAACAGTGTTTAGGGTTCGAGAAAAAGAATGAAAGTCGAGAGGATATTTCACTATGGAGTCTGATTTAATGAAACGAAGACCAAGTCCTGCTTCTTATATACACGTGAGAAACCTGATTTAAAATCCACCAACACTAACATAACAATCGCAACTGCAAACAGCAACGGGAACAATACGTAGCTGATACCCAACAGCTTCTTCAATAGTGCAAAGTTCACACCAGCAACAGCAACGCAAAGACAACGAGCGCTAATCAAAACGACAACACTTCTCACACGTCAGCAAATCTGATCAAAGCGCTACGCTACAACAGATCCATTCAAAGAAAATACGATGCCGCGTAACCTACGTCATCATATCTGATGAGCTAAACGCCCGCAACAGCGATCGTTAGCGCTAGAAAAATACGACGTCGTAACAACTAAATAAAACAACGTCGCATAGAATACGTCACCATATCTGTCGACAACGTCAGTGTTGCTGCTGCTTCTTAACACACACAACATCTAAGATACAATTACTGAAGCTAAATCAATATTACGGCGTTCTACACCTGCTACAGGTGTTGGAAAGCGGTGGCGGATCCGGATCCCGTCTCCCGGCGAGGCAGCGGAAGAATAAAATTAGGCCGGGAAACGTTCAATACAATAAAACAGCACTATAAACTACGAACCATTCATAGGGTGCTTAGTATATTACCTTGCTGGCGACTTGCGCCAGGCTCCAACCGGAATTACAAGAAGACCGGCTCTTCACGGTAGGCGGCTGTAGATTCGCAGGCGGCGGCTGCGTGGGAGGAGAGGAAGAGGGGACGGCCGTACTTTAGTGTTAGGGTTAAGGAGTTGTGAAATCTGAATCACTTTTTATGTTATTACCAATTAAGCCTTATGTCTAATTAAATAGACTAGCAATGGACTTGGACCGGCCCAACGGACCCAGGTCCAAATGACGATATCCATCGCTGCGACTTCATCGTAACTTCGATCACCGATCAGATCGGACTGATCGACTCAGTTTCTGAATGTTATGATATGAAAAACAATTTTTCAGATCATCTAACCCTAATTTGCAATTTAGTCCTCCAACTTTTGGAAATTGCAATTTGACCCCTGTTGACTTTTGGGAAGTCGCACTCCCTAAAATCCTCCTCCTATGCTCAACACATTGAGCTCAGTATCCGTGCGGGAATCTTGAATCCAGTACTTGTGTGACCCTCAATGATTCAGGGATACAGCTAGTCCGGGGCCCACAACCATTGTGGCTCCGGAATCACAATTCCGGACTTGTCCATCGGATCATGGTAAGAGCGTCTAGCAACATCGCCCCATGATCCACTAGGTATCACTGATAGTACCTGCAAGAACCAGTTGGTCGTGGTTAGCGTACATTACGGTCCCTTCAATCCATATATCCCGATCAGATCAACGACCATTGGTAAATCGAGGGTCGCTAAAGATCCGATAGCTATGAACACATCTTGGAGATCTAATAGTGACATCGCGAGTGTAACTAGGTAAACCCATTTACCAAAAACACTTCTAGTACTCTTGCCAGAGATTTATACACTATCGTCTCCTCAGATAACATAGGTATCCACGCATGTCTGCGAGCAGTGAATCCTCGACAATGATGCATTGACTCCTACACGCATCGGGGCCTCACCCAATCCCGCCACCTAACGACCCCATGTGAGTCGGCAAACGGGTCAAAGTGAGGCGCCTATCACGTAGAGTCTCAATGACGTTTCGAGTCGTGAGGACTAATCAGTACAACCAAGACCTCGGACTTATCAACTCGACAAATGGTAACCACTTGGAAAGTCAGAATGAGGGTAGTTCGATAGATCACCAGGTCACTATCCATCTGCATGCTCAGAACATCACAATGTTCCCTACCAATGAAACATGGTAATTCGCATCGCAGATGCTAGTCTCGAGCTCGGGCGGCCATATCCTCGTTCTGACGGCCCAATCGACTAGGAACGTGTTCAGAATACACAGTGACTATTAGATGTGTTTCATGATAGCCGTCATACCCACTATCACATCTAACATACACTATAGTGCATTCTAGGTCTTTACTCAACGCAATTGTTAATCATCATACAACACAATGAAAGTAAAGAACGCCATAAATAAATGCAAATATCATATATAAAGATTGTCATATACAAGAGTCTATAAACCCACACGCCACAAGTTGGCTAGTTGGGCATCTACTCTAACATTCTCCCAATTACCTAAAGCCAACTACTCATCAGAAGTAGTCCCATTGTTTCGTGATGTTTTTCAAACAAGGGTCCTGGCAAGGTCTTCGTAAGTGGATCAGCAATGTTGTCCGCAGAGGCGACTCTCTCAACTGCTATGTCACCCCTAGCCACAATATCCCGGATTATGTGGTATTTCCTCAGTATGTGTTTGGATCTTTGGTGAGACCTAGGTTCCTTTGCTTGCGCAACGGCACCCGTGTTGTCGTAGTACACCGGGACTGGACCAACTCCATTAGGAATGACGCCCAACTCTTGGACGAAATTCCTTATCCAAACCGCCTCCTTAGCAGCAGCTGATGCTGCGATGTACTCAGCCTCTGTGGTTGAATCCGTGATGGTGTCTTTCTTGGAAATCTTCTAAGAGACAACACCACCATTGAGCATGAATACAAATCCAGAGGTTGACTTCGAATCATCCACGTCACACTGGAAGCTAGAATCAGTGTAGCCTTCTAGTTTCAGTTCACCGCCCTCATAGATCATGAACATATTCTTAGTCCTTCGTAAGTACTTAAGAATATCCTTAACAGCCTTCCAATGCAATTGGCCGGGGTTGGCCTGGTAGCGACTCGTGACACTCAGAGCATATGCGACATCCGATCTAGACGAGATCATGCCATACATAATACTACCTATTGCCGAGGTATATGGCACACGTGTCATACTCTCTATATCCTCATCAGTCTTCGGACACATAGACTTAGATAGAGCGACCCCGTGGCACGTAGGTATGTGTCCTCTCTTGGACTCTTCCATAGAGAACCTCTTAAGTATGGTATCGATGTAGGTGGCTTGGGTGAGTCCGATCATCCGTTTAGATCTATCCCGATAGATCTGTATTCCAAGAATATAAGATGCTTCACCCATGTCCTTCATCGAAAATCTACTAGACAACCAGACTTTAGCTGATTGCAGCATTCCTAAATCATTCCCAATGAGTAGAATGTCATCAACATAAAGTACGAGGAATGTCACAGCGCTTTTAACTACCTTCTTATAAACATATGGCTCCTCGGGATTCTTGATGAAACCAAATTCCTAGCATTCCTAAATCATTCCCAATGAGTAGAATGTCATCAACATAAAGTACGAGGAATGTCACAGCGCTTTTAACTACCTTCTTATAAACATATGGCTCCTCGGGATTCTTGATGAAACCAAATTCCTTGATTGTTTCATCAAATCTCAGGTTCCAACTCCTCGATGCTCCGTAGATCGATCTCTGAAGTTTGCATACCTTATGCTCACTTCCTACAGATGTGAAACCCTCAGGGTACGTCATATAGATCTCTTCCTTAATGTTTCCATTAAGGAACGCAGTTTTCACATCCATTTGCCATATCTCATAGTCGTACCATGCGTCTATGGCCAGTAAGATTCTAATTGACTTGAACATTGCGACTGGTGAAAAAGTCTCATCATAAACACCTTGCCTTTGAGTGTAACCTTTTGCGACCAGTCGTGCCTTGTAGGTCATTACCTTACCATCAGGCCCAAGCTTTCTCTTGTATACCCATTTGCACCCAATAGGAACAATTCCTTCGTGAGGATTAACAAAAGTCCAAACTTGGTTGGCATGCATTGAGTCAAACTCAGACTGCATTGCTTCAAGACACAAATTTGAATCAGCATCGGAAATCGCCTCCTTGAAAGTTCTTGGATCAGATCCAACAACTTGATCACCTTGATCATCTTCAAGGAGAAAACCATATCTCTTAGGAGCCCTGGAACCCTTTCGGATCTCCTAGGTGCGACCATTTCTTGTACTGGATCTGGAGGTGCAGGAGATTCACTTGGTACTTCAGTTGGTTCTCGAACCTCTTCGAGTTCTACTATCTTGCCCTTTCTATCAAGTAGAAATTCCCTTTCCATAAAGGTGGCATTTCTAGAAACAAACACTTTTGTTTCACTTGGATAGTAGAAGTAGTATCCAATGGAATTCTTTGGATACCCAATGAAGTAGCATAAGATGGATCTCGTATCCAGCTTATCTCCCACTGTTTGCTTCACGTAAGCCTAGAAACAAACACTTTTGTTTCACTTGGATAGTAGAAGTAGTATCCAATGGAATTCTTTGGATACCCAATGAAGTAGCATAAGATGGATCTCGTATCCAGCTTATCTCCCACTGTTTGCTTCACGTAAGCAGGACATCCCAAAATCCTCATAAATGAGTATTTGGGTGGTTTGCCCATCCATATCTCATATGGAGTCTTATCCACTGCCTTGGTGTGGACATTGTTCAACAACATCACCGCCGTTTCGAGCGCATAGCCCCAAAACGAGGTAAGAAGTTCAGTGAAGCTCATCATAGATCGAACCATGTCTAACAGGGTTCGATTACGACGCTCCGCTACACCATTGAGCTGTGGTGTGGCCGGAGGGGTTCACTGTGCGAGAATCCCATTCTCTTTCAGATAGTCTTGAAATTCAGCACTCAAGTATTCACCATCTCAATCGGATCTAAGTTCTTTAATACTTTTGCCTAGTTGATTTTCTACTTCAGCCTTGAATTCTTTGAACCTTTCAAAGGATTCAGACTTGTGCTTCATTAAGTACAAGTACCCATACTTAGAGTGATCGTCGATAAAGGTGATGAAGTATGTGTGACCGTATTTAGTACCAATACTAAACGGGCCGCACACATCAGTATGGATCAAATCCAATAGGCCTTGAGCACGGTCACCCTTGCCCTTGAAGGGTTGCTTAGTCATCTTTCCCTTAAGACAAGACTCACAAGTCGGTAGGGAGTTAATGTCTGACAGATCAAACATGTCACTCCTAACTAACTTGTTCATCCTACTTAGAGAAATATGACCTAGCCTAGCGTGCCAAAGTTGTGCTGGGTTCAAGTTATCGTGTTTTCTTTTAATCGTTGTTGTATGTGTTTCGACATCGCGAGTTGGAACGTCTTTTAATTTTAAGGTGTATAAATCGTTTTCGCGTTCCCAATTCCAATTAAACATTCCTTCTTGTAAATATTGCAAATCGAATTAGCAAACATACAAGAATATCCATCACTATCAAGCATAGAAACAGATATAATGTTCTTTATTAATTCGGGAACAAACAAAACGTTTCTCAATAACAACTTAAAATCAGAAGACAGAAATAAATAAACATCTCCTATAGCTACTGCAGCAACTCTTGCTCCATTGCCAAGCCTCAAGTGGGTATCACCCTCTCTAAGACGTTGTGAGGATTGAGAAATTCAATTAGTAGTTAATCGGATTTTGATAGGATTAATTACGGGTTGAGTTGAATTTCTCTAAGAATTCAATTCAGTCGTAGCGAATTTTGGAGCAAACTGTCAGCAGCAAGTTACTGTAGCTCCTTGCTGGTGGATTTTGAATCAGCAGAGATGACGTCAGCGTGACGCACTGAGAGCTGCTGGTTTTAGTTTCGATTTTGAGGTTGCTGCTGGCAGACGTGGCACTTAGCGCGAGAATAGATGAGGAAGCGACACGTGTTAGTCAACATTTTGGAGTGTTGACTACTGGATTCAGCAGTTGCGCTAGTGAAGAACGATCAACAGATGGTTTGAGGAATCAGTCGCAAGAGCTGTTAACAGATATGATGGCGTAGGCGTGACGTATTCCGTTCTGTTGGTAGTAGATTGCGTTGTGATGGTTGCTGCTGGCCAGCAGGCGCGCAAATACAAGAGCGTTGAGAAGCGGCGTCGTTTGAATTAGTTGAAACGCTGCATTTTGAGCTTTGAGTTTGGGAGATCAACTGTTGGCAGCAATGCTTACGTAACTAAAATGGCGTCGTTTGGATTAGTTGATGCGTCGTCGTTTTGAGTATTTTTCATGCGACCAGTCGATGGATGGTTTTGGAGAGAGAGCTGTTACCAGCTTTTGGTTGTTTTGCTTTCGAGAGCTGTTGTCAGCTGGTCAAGTGTTACGGCGTCGTTTTGATAAGTTGGAACGGTGTCGTTTTGGAGTGTTTTCTTGCGATTGCCTTTTTGGTTGTTGCTGCTGATGTTAACGAAAGAAAGGAGGTATCTGCTGGAAGATCTCTGCTGTTCAGTCGACTGAATATTGGTGTTCAGCAGACGTTGATTTGGGGATATTATAAATAGAAGTGTTGTTTGACACTTAGAATTATTCTAGAACCAGATATTTCTTATCTTCTTTCCCCAAACCCTCGTCGAGCTACTGTTCACCGTGATTTTCCACCGCCGATTCCCATCGCATCCAGACTTTGTTTTTGACAATCTTAGTGGCGCTGGATTCCCCTTGCTTAGCTCTTTCGTTTGCTACCCATTTAAGACGTTGTATTAGCGCTGGTGTGGAAACGCGTAGCTGCTGGAGTTCGAAGCTTTTTAAGAAAAGCCTGTGCGTGCGTCTTCTGCTAGCGTGAGCTTTTGGGTGAGCATTTCTTGTAGATTTGAGCTCTGTTCTTGTAGCTAATGCCTGCATAGAAGTGAAGGAATTGAATTAGACTTCTGGCCGTAGGATTAGCGTGTTTATGATTAGAATTGAGCTAAGATATTAGCTATGTTGTGACAGATTTCAGCTTCCGGGAAGTTCCTGCCACGTGATTTGAACCAGGAGAAATCTGTTAGGTAAATTGAAGAAGAGAGGTACGATTTGAGCAGCCCTTAGCAGCTTGAGCGTGAACATGTCTATTTTTCGATGTTGTGAACTGCTGTTATGTGGCTTGCGTGAATTTAGATGATGGAATTGATTGAGTTATGTTTTGCTTCATGTATTATAAATTGTATGCATCTAGCATGGATATTGAATAGCATTCATGCATACATCTTGAGCCTGAGCTACAGATTTGATTTGATAACCTGATTGGGTGCCCCGTTGTGACTGGCCGACTGTTGGGTCATGCCCGAAAAGTCCAACGCTATCGTCGGAG
>KV011184.1:0-11357 GCA_001598015.1 Dorcoceras hygrometricum | reverse complement strand
GTGTTTCATGATAGCCGTCATACCCACTATCACATCTAACATACACTATAGTGCATTCTAGGTCTTTACTCAACGCAATTGTTAATCATCATACAACACAATGAAAGTAAAGAACGCCATAAATAAATGCAAATATCATATATAAAGATTGTCATATACAAGAGTCTATAAACCCACACACCACAAGTTGGCTAGTTGGGCATCTACTCTAACAACAGGAACTAACTGCTAACAGATATCACCCAGCAGATACTTCAGTAAAACGGCACCGTTTCCTTCGCGCTACAGGAACTTGCTGTCAATGTCCAGAATAACACAAGCGCTAACGGATAATCTTACGTCATCAATTGCTACGCCAACGCGCAACAGAAAACATGACGTCAGCAAATCTGGCAACAGAATTCTCCACAAAACAGATTTCAAACTCGAAAATTCCAAAATTTCCATAATTTCTCTAAGTGTAAAATCTGACCCGAAAATGCAACCCAAACTCACAAACAGAAATCTGAACCACCAGAAATCTCTAAAAACCGATTAATTCCCAACCAATTTACATTTAACAAATTTCGGGTCTCACATACCACCCAGGGAAAGCCAACATAGTAGCAGATGCGTTAAGCAGAAGAAACGTGGGTTTAGCTCAGTCTCATTTCAGATTCCATTAGCGAGAGAGATCAAAATATTTGAACTGGAATAGTCACAAAAGATAATGCTGCTAAGCTATTAGTTCTTACGATCCAGTCTACTTTGAAAGATCGAATTAAGATGGTCAAGCAATGGATGTTCAACTTCAGAAGTGGAAGAAACAGGATGAAGATAGAGGAGGAAATATTTATACGACATAAGGGGGCATTGTGAGATACCAAAATAGGTTGTGGGTACCACGCACAGATGATTTGCGCAAAGAGATAATGAATGAAGCCCATAACACACCGTATTCAATTCACCTAGGAGGAACGAAGATGTATAAAGATTTGCAACATCTGTTTTTGTGGCCAGGGATGAAACGAGATATCTCCAATTTTGTTTCCGAGTGTTTAACATGTCAAGAAGTTAAAGCCAAGTCAGCGCACTTATTACCCGTTAAGACGACGTACGATCTAAATAGGTATGCCGAATTGTATGTTAAGGAAATAGTAATACTCCATGGAATTCCAAGTTCTATAGTATCAGATCGAGATCCCAGATTTACCTCGATGTTTTGGAGAAGTCTACATAGAACCATGGGAACTAAGTTAAACCTTCAGTACAGCGTTCCATCCACAGACTGATGGACAATCAGAAAGAGTTATTCAGACACTGGAGGATTTGCTTCGTGCATGTGTTCTTGACTTTGCAGACAGCTGGGACTCTAAATTGCCCTTAGTTGAGTTCACCTATAACAATAGTTATCAAGCTTCAATAGAAATGGCTCCATACGAAGCTCTGTATGGCAGGAAATGTAGATCACCGATATATTGGGATGATGTAGGTGAAAGGACAGAAATAGGACCAGATGTTATAGAACAAACTACTGAAGCCATCAAAAGAATATGTGATCGAATGAAGACGGCACAGAGTAGACAAAAGAGCTATGCGGATAGCCATCGCCGGGATCTGAATTTTGAATAAAGAGATCATATATTTTTGAAGGTAGCACCTATGAAGGGTGTTATGAGATTTGGACGAAAAGGAAAGTTGAGTCCCCGATTTATTGAACCATTTCAGATTCTAGAAAGAATCGGAACTTTAGCTTATCGTCTAGAATTTCCTCCAGAGATGTCAGTTGTGCATAATGTGTTCCACGTATCAGCTAGGAAATATATTTCTAATCCTTCTCATGTGCTTAACATGAGCCTTTCCAGCTATCTTCAGATCTGACTTATGAAGAAGTTCCAGAGAAGATTCTTTCAAGATAAAATCGTAAGTTAAGGAATAGAATTATCCCTATGATCAAGATTCAGTGGGCAAACCACTCAGAAAAGAAGATACGTGGGAATTCGAATCTGATATGCAAAGGAGCTACCCAGATTTGTTTAAGTAAGTAATTTCGGGGACAAAATTCTTTTAAGAAGGGTATAATTGTAACGCCCAAACATTTTAAGAGCCACAATTAGAAAGTTATAAGATTTGAGAGATTAAATTGAAATGCTACTTTATTCAACTTTTATTTCGCTTGAATTCCAGATTTGAGAACACGTAAAATCAGCTCTCATTCTTATCGAGTTAAGTTTTGGAATTGAGAATGCAATTGCAGGAGCTGTTTGGTCGATCCTCACAAGCCAATTGAATCCTTCTTTTTCAATAAAAATTATTCGGTTTTATAGCATCAAATTTCACTTTAAAATGGAGTAGCACTTTTAAAAGATTTGGACATATTGATTAAACATGTTTCTTTTCTTAGGCATTTTAATTCATATATATATTGGATGTTAGCCACATGATACATAATAATTTTCAATCAAAAACACTTTCTAAAAAGCAAACGATGCTCTGTGAGATCCGAGCAAAAACCTTTCAAAGCTTTTCGAAGGAGTCAAGCGCTGCGTACGTGATTTGCCAGAGATTTGCGCAAAGAGATAATGAATGAAGCCCATAACACACCGTATTCAATTCACCTAGGAGGAACGAAGATGTATAAAGATTTGCAACATCTGTTTTTGTGGCCAGGGATGAAACGAGATATCTCCAATTTTGTTTCCGAGTGTTTAACATGTCAAGAAGTTAAAGCAGAGCATCAAAGACCAGCAGGAATGTTAAAGTCTCTTCCTATACCAGTATGTAAGTGGGATAATATAGCGATGGATTTCGTTGTAGGATTACCCAGGACGCTCCATGGATTTAATGCTATATGGGTTATCATGATAGATTAACCAAGTCAGCGCACTTATTACCCGTTAAGACGACGTACGATCTAAATAGGTATGCCGAATTGTATGTTAAGGAAATAGTAATACTCCATGGAATTCCAAGTTCTATAGTATCAGATCGAGATCCCAGATTTACCTCGATGTTTTGGAGAAGTCTACATAGAACCATGGGAACTAAGTTAAACCTTCAGTACAGCGTTCCATCCACAGACTGATGGACAATCAGAAAGAGTTATTCAGACACTGGAGGATTTGCTTCGTGCATGTGTTCTTGACTTTGCAGACAGCTGGGACTCTAAATTGCCCTTAGTTGAGTTCACCTATAACAATAGTTATCAAGCTTCAATAGAAATGGCTCCATACGAAGCTCTGTATGGCAGGAAATGTAGATCACCGATATATTGGGATGATGTAGGTGAAAGGACAGAAATAGGACCAGATGTTATAGAACAAACTACTGAAGCCATCAAAAGAATATGTGATCGAATGAAGACGGCACAGAGTAGACAAAAGAGCTATGCGGATAGCCATCGCCGGGATCTGAATTTTGAATAAAGAGATCATATATTTTTGAAGGTAGCACCTATGAAGGGTGTTATGAGATTTGGACGAAAAGGAAAGTTGAGTCCCCGATTTATTGAACCATTTCAGATTCTAGAAAGAATCGGAACTTTAGCTTATCGTCTAGAATTTCCTCCAGAGATGTCAGTTGTGCATAATGTGTTCCACGTATCAGCTAGGAAATATATTTCTAATCCTTCTCATGTGCTTAACATGAGCCTTTCCAGCTATCTTCAGATCTGACTTATGAAGAAGTTCCAGAGAAGATTCTTTCAAGATAAAATCGTAAGTTAAGGAATAGAATTATCCCTATGATCAAGATTCAGTGGGCAAACCACTCAGAAAAGAAGATACGTGGGAATTCGAATCTGATATGCAAAGGAGCTACCCAGATTTGTTTAAGTAAGTAATTTCGGGGACAAAATTCTTTTAAGAAGGGTATAATTGTAACGCCCAAACATTTTAAGAGCCACAATTAGAAAGTTATAAGATTTGAGAGATTAAATTGAAATGCTACTTTATTCAACTTTTATTTCGCTTGAATTCCAGATTTGAGAACACGTAAAATCAGCTCTCATTCTTATCGAGTTAAGTTTTGGAATTGAGAATGCAATTGCAGGAGCTGTTTGGTCGATCCTCACAAGCCAATTGAATCCTTCTTTTTCAATAAAAATTATTCGGTTTTATAGCATCAAATTTCACTTTAAAATGGAGTAGCACTTTTAAAAGATTTGGACATATTGATTAAACATGTTTCTTTTCTTAGGCATTTTAATTCATATATATATTGGATGTTAGCCACATGATACATAATAATTTTCAATCAAAAACACTTTCTAAAAAGCAAACGATGCTCTGTGAGATCCGCGGTGCTCTCTGTGAAGAAACCGAGCAAAAACCTTTCAAAGCTTTTCGAAGGAGTCAAGCGCTGCGTACGTGATTTGCCAGATTTCATCTGTAATTGTGTTACAGAATACAGGAAAGTAAACTCTGTTTCTTGCTACACTCATGAAAGCATATATTCAGTTCTATTTGCATGTTCGTATGAGGTTTTAAAGAGTTGAGAATTTGCTACGGCTGTTCTTCAACAACGAAAGTTATTCTCTATTTGATTGGTATGTGTTTACTCTTATTTTGATTCAAAAAGGTGTTGAGAAAATGTTTGATGATGTTCGTCCAGTAGTTTCTTGAGTTTTCTAAGAATTTCTTCGAAGTAGCTTACAAGTAGCTTATTCGATTATTTCCCAGAAATTTCTTGAAGATATTTTTGATTTCTTCAGACTAAGGAAACATTTTTTGTTCATGTTCTTTCTAAGTCTGAAATCTGGTTCTTAAACCAAAGATGATTTTATACTGAGTTGTCTTTATGGCAATGTTTCGTGTCTAAGATACATGTTCGGATCTGAATTCTTATTTCAAATCTGAGAGAGGTCAGATATTGATGTATTGATTGCTTCATATCTGAGTTGACTTTGGTTGACCATTGACATCTGAATGACTCACTCCAATTTCGTTGACATCTGAGTTGACCAATAGATCAAATCTGAATTCTTTCTTCTTCGTTGAGATACTTATGTGCGATTCAGATTCCACCTATCTTTTGTTCAAAAATGATTCGATAAATACATAAATTCCAGATTTGAATTCCTTGTTCATTTCTGCTTCATTTCGAAATATTTATTAAACTCATTGGAACAGATTCGAGTGCATTTATTCAGTTTTTGTCTTTGCAAGTATTACAGAGAATCCTCAAAGTGTTTCAGAATATATCAGAAGTATAAAACCATTAAACTGTACCAGAATGAAAAGAAAAACAGATTTACGAAAGAAAGAAAGAGCAGAAAGAATTTTTTCAGAATGTTACAGAAATGTTTTACAGAAAAGATCATAGGCAACAGATGGTCTCCATAGGAAAGGTGAGTGCCTGGCTGACGAACCAGTGTGTCCTTTCAAATTGAAAGGGACAGGATTATGGTTAGTAAACTATAATCCCTTTCACAGAAAAGTCGGGATTTATTCCACAAAGTCTTGATATCATATGATAGTTTGTGTAAACGACCGAGACCACTGTACAGGTGTCTAAGCCATAATTACCAGAAAAGAAAGAATAGAGCTCAGTGTGATTTAATCATCAAGCTTAAAGAAAATGATTTTAGAACGTATATATTTATGCTTTCATTCCATATAGATTTCATCATTTATAGCTTATTTATCTTTAAGCTATTCAGATTCTGATTTTAGTAAAGTAACAGATTTTGTTTGCATATGTTATATGTTTTCGATATCCAGATTTTACCTGCTGAGCCCCTAGGCTCACTAGTTTTCATTGAGTGTAGGTAATGAGCAGTAGGAGTTGGATGGTGATGGGCTGATCGGAAAGATGTGTTTATCATGGACATTTGTTTCCGCTATTGTTCTTATCCAGTTTCAGATTTTGATATACAAAACTTTAGTTATAGTTTTGGATTGTGACAGATTTGAGTTCCTTTATTTTGTTGAAATCTGTACCATAATTATTGCTTAATGAATTATACAGTTTCGTTATCTCAAGACCAGATCTGTTTTAGTTTCGCGCCTTCTATTGTTCAGATCCAATTTCCAGATATCGAGTATGGTTTCCGTTTAATTGCATTTCAGCCCAGAATTTAGTAGCAAACTATTTTTGTAAACGAGTTCGAAATTTTACGACCTTTCAATTCGAACCCCAAACTAAAATTTAGTTCAAGAAAAGTCCAGTCGCTACAAGGGTAGTTACCCGGACGCTCAATCACACACGGTACCAGACAGAATAAAAAACAGGCATGGCCATAACTCATGTGAGAGAATGGGAGCTACCCAGTCGCTCAATCACACGTAATACTAGCAGCAAGCTAGGACAGAAAGGCCATAGAACATGTGAGAAAATGGGAGCTACCCATCCACTCAATCACACGCATCTTGTCAACACGGGTTAGCTCAATAACGAAAGACAACAAAGCATAGTTTCTATCAGCAGACTGCTAGCAAGGGATCGCAAGGGACAGAGTGTAACAACATGTCATGTGTGTATGCATAAGAACAACTTGAAAGATATCACACAACAGAACAGATGCAAGAAATAACATAAAACCAACATCGTACACACTACTCAATCATAATAGTACACTCTCATTTATTATACACAAGCCTATCTCAAAGCTATAAAACTAAGCTCACATCTGTACCTCAGCTTCTGCTACAATTACCGCAACAAGAGTCCCGACCAACTCAGATTTGCAACCTGTTTGGCCAGACAACAACAACCACCTCAGGGACAGTAAGCACAGAAACTTGAATTGGGAACCACCAGCTCAGCCCAGCTCTATACTACCCTGAGAACACGATAATTAGCTCTAAACGAAGCATAAGTGTAGGATCTAATACTTACTCAAAGCAACGCATGAACAAAAGAACCAATCGGCCAGAATACGAACAGAAGACACACTGTAGCTTCTTCGCGTTCACTCTTCAAGCTTTCCAAAGCCTTCAAATCGGTATAGAAAGAACGGTCTTGGCAAGGGGAATACAGTGCTACCATTCTTGTTCCAATCGGAGATTTCTATCGTCGGCAATCGAAAGAAATAGGTTACGGTGAACAGTAAGGGTTTCGCTACATTATGGTATGTTTACGGGGAGAGATATTTTCTAAGTGTTCAAAACTAATGGCGTGTACACGGTCAAAGTCCTCTATATATATATAACTTAAATCCCCCAGATCTGGTGAACAGTAGCACCAACAACTCAGGGCTTCCAAATATGGTACCAGCTCAGATCAGAGTACTATACCAGATCGCTACCACCAAACGACCTTGCACAGGGGTCCCGCATAGAACGACCAATACACTGCCCTCTATCTCCCAGCTGGTATAGACAATCCCTCGCGTAAACATAAACCAAGTCTGAAACAAGTTTTTTTCTTAGAAACGGCGTCGCACCACAATCCAGCTCTATATTTAACCAGCTGGTGCACCCAGCTGTTCACACCCGCTAAACAGATCTCGTTACCCCCAGATTCACATCCGGGGTATATCATACGCACTATCCAGATTATATTTCCCCAACGAGCTTAGACCAGATCGCACACTTTCAGATCTTACCTCAGCCGGTACCCATGATCGTACCGATTTTTACTAAAACCATGAACCGACCGGTCTACACAGTACTACCACATTTCGCCCCTTTAAAGCTGGTTTCTCCCAAGACGACGTCGCTCCATTACCAACTCAGAATATCCAGCTTAGAGTACCAGAATGGCTTGCAACAACAATTCTTAAGCACCCAACAAACCAGATATGACCGTTTTACAAAAACCAAATCAGAGCAATTCTACGCATGGACCAGCTAGCTCTCCTTCAGGTCTTATTCCAGCACCCGATTAATTATCCAGATCTCACACATACTCAAACAGATGAGGCCACTCTCTTTGCATCTTTTCCTCTAACTCCCACGTAGCCTCTTCTCTCCCATGCTTGCTCCACTGGACCATCACTAAAGAGTGGTCTTGTTCCTTAGCTGTTTCTCCTTTCTGTCCAAAATCTGCATGAGATACTCAACGTAGCTAAGAGTTCTATCCAATTCTACCTAGTCAGTTTGCAGCACATGAGAAGGATCCGGCTCATACTTCCTCAACATAGACACATGAAAAACATCATGTAATGAGGACAGCTCGGGCGGTAACATCAAACGATAAGCTAAGGGGTTGATCCTCTCAACAATTTCATAAGGTCCAACATAACGAGGTGCTAGCTTTCCCTAGAGTCCAAACCTCACAACACTTCTGAAAATAGAAACCTTCAAGAAAACTCGATCACCAACCTGAAATTCTAAAGGCCTATGCTTCTTGTTCGCATAGATGGCTTGGCGATCTTGAGCTACCTTCATACGTTGGTGAATTAAATCTACTTGGTCCCTCATCTGCCGCACAAATTCAGGTGAAGATAGCTATTTCTCCCCACTTCTTCCCAACAAACCGGCGACCTGCACTTCCTGCCGTACAACGCTTCAAACGGTGTCATTACAATAGTTGCTTGGTAGTTATTGTTATACACAAAAATCTACCAACGACAAGGAATCCCGCCAGCTACCCCTGAAATCAATCGCAATAGCTCGCAAAATATCCTCCAAGATCTGAATAGTCCTCTCAGATTGGTCATCGATATGAGGATGATAAGATGTAATCATAGCCAATCTAGAGCCTAGAGTTGCTTGCAAGCTCTTCCAAAATCTAGAAGTAAATCTTGGATCCCTGTCTTTCACTATTGACACCAGTACTACATGCAAACGAACCACAAAATCAATGTACAACTTCGCCATTTTATTTAAGGAGCATGTCATACTATAGGGGATGAAGTGAGCAGATTTCGAAAGTCGATCAATGACTACCCAAATCGCATCAAAACCTCTGCAAGATCGAGGTAAATGGGTCACAAAATCCCTAGAAATGTGCTCTGAATTCCATTGGGGCACCTCTAGACTTTGCAACAATCCTCCAGGTCTCATTCTCTTGGCTGACTTGTTGGCAATTCAATTATCTTGCCACAAATTCAGAGATATCATTCCTCATGCCTTTCCCACCAATAGTGAGACTTGAAGGCATCATACATATTTTTCTCGCCCAGATGTACACTGTAGCGACTACAATGGGATTCATTCAAGATAGTCTCATTCGGCTCTATCAAATTCGGAACCACTAATCTACCTCGAAATTTCAGACATCCATCAGAAAAACAGTAAAATCATCTGAATGGCCATTCTGGGCTTTAATATTTAGCTCATGGATGTACGGTTCAGTCCTTTGTGCTTTTCTAATGTCTACTACAATCTGTGGTTCAACCTGAAAAGAAGAGAACAAAATATTAATCACCTGGCTGAAAACACCATCCATAAGTCCCCAAATGCTCGTGGACTTTTGATATACTTAATGACGTTAACATTGCTGGCTGGGATTTCCTACTCAAGGTATCTGCACTAAGTTCATTCGCCTAGGTTGGTACTGTATCTCACAGTCAAAATCTTTGAGCAACTCCATCCCACGACGCCGCCTCATGTTCAAATCTGACTGAGTGAAGATGTACTTAAAACTCTTGTGGTCGGTATACACCACAAACTGCTCACCATACATAATGACGCCAATTCCAAATCGTGAACGGGGTATCTGGTCTCGTGGGGTTTCAATTGTTGAGATGCATAAGCAATTACTCAATCGTTCTACATCAGTACACAACCTAGTACATTAAGAGATACATCTTAACAGACCACAAAACATCCCGAACTTGAAGGTAAAGTGAAACGAACCAGTCTCTAGAATTTTTTTTGAGGTCTTCACCGCTAGTAGGGATATACTCGTCAGCAGTCTCACCTGCACCATTTAAACCTACTGAGCCTAGAGGCTCAGCATGCTCTATTTTTTAAAAAATTGATAGGTACATATAATAAAACCACATTCAAGCACGTACGTATAATAAAATAACATTTAAAACATGCATGCATGGATGGTCGTAAAACATGGTTCGTAACGTATCATAACATATCGTAACCATAAGGCGTTCGTATGACGTAACGTAACATAAAACGTATGAGTCGTATCATAGAATGTGAGTGGGCATATGATTGATCAATCGGAAGAACCAACGTACGTGGGGGTTCGGTTCCCGAAGTTACCTTGGGATCCCACACACCTCTATTCCACTTCACCATGTCATGATCACATTGATCCATAGGCTCGTAATACATTAAAACAGGGGATCCTCTGGCCCGGTATCTCGACTAGCTCACATCATTAAACTTGCCACAAGTCACTTCAATCCCTCGGGTTTTCTTAAAAAAACATGCCTTTAACGTTTCATAAATTCTCATGATGTGTGAATTTCCTTAAAAAATGCAATTTAAAAGCTTATCCCGTCAATATATATTTAATTTCTTCCTGTAAAAAAATTATCATACATAGAATACTACATATATAATTAAATGTATATTCACGGGCTTCTATATTTCCTACTCCAGTTAAAGACTGGATCAGGTGTCTGGCCCACTACTTCTAAGTCCAAAAGAACCTAGACTTAACTTGAAATTGACTTTGCCTTATACATGACTTGGCCCAAAACTTTAAATTAACCTTTAAAATTTTCTAAAATACTTCATTGACCAATTTTGACTAAATAAAATCATATGACCAATTTTAACTAAATAAAATCCCATGACCAATTTTTACTTTAAGACTTAAAAATGAATATTAGG
Organism: Dorcoceras hygrometricum; assembly: GCA_001598015.1. Lineage (NCBI taxonomy): Eukaryota > Viridiplantae > Streptophyta > Magnoliopsida > Lamiales > Gesneriaceae > Dorcoceras > Dorcoceras hygrometricum. Next base: position 693 of record KV011184.1, on the reverse strand, counting down.
TCCCAATTAATCAAAATTTTGACTAAATTATTTTGACTTTAAAATATTTTACCACAATTCTTAAATGGTACCATATACTTTAAATTTAAATAACCAATCCAGAATTAAAATAACTCAAATTGAATTTAAAACATTTTGACTCGACCCTCGACTAACCGACCCGGTCCAACCGAACCAACCGGTCCAGCCGAACCGATAGGCCCATGCAAACTCTAACCTAGCCGCCACACACACGCGTGTGATGCCTCCCACGACCAGCCGAAATTTTTTCCCTTCGGCCGCCCATGCCCGGAGCCCAATCGGCTGGACCACCCCTAGGTCCAACCGGCCATATTAGACTAGCCACGGCTCGAACCACGAGCCACATGGTTTGGGCGAAGCAAGAAACTAGCGACGTGCGTCGCCCTTCGCGTGGCTGCTCGACCCGCCACGGTTCGACAAACATCGAGCCTCAATCCCTACCTACATGGACCACCTCTAGCCCTCCCTAGGACCACCATGAACCACGCCTAAGCCCCTTGAACAGCCCTTGGCAGAATCAATACAAGAAACGATCAAAAACATGCTGAAATTTCGTGAGCCATGCATGGATCTAAAACTTTAAACGTAGATCATGTCAAGTCACATACAATTCATGCATTTGAACATTAAAACAGTTTAATATAGCTTAAATGGTGAGTAAAGGAATAGATG
>KV011183.1:65256-91429 GCA_001598015.1 Dorcoceras hygrometricum | reverse complement strand
GTTCTGCTCCTGCGAAAGAGGAAAAGTCTGCCAAGAAGCCAAAGGCAAAGGCTTCTAAGCCAAACAAGAGCGAGGACGTTTGCCACCACTGCCACAAGGCTGGGCATTGGAGGAGGAACTGCAAGGAGTACCTCGAGCAGTTGCGAACTGCGAAAGGTATGTTCTATATTAAAATAAATATGTCTCTTAATTCAACTTCTTGGGTACTTGATACCGGATGTGGATCTCATATCTGCAATGATTTGCAGGTGATGACAAGAAGTCGACGTCTTAGAGAGGGTGAGACCCACTTGAGGCTTGGCAATGGAGCAAGAGTTGCTGCAGTAGCTATAAGATATATTTACTTATTTTTGTCTTCAAATTTTAAGTTGTTGTTACGAGACGTTTTATTTGTTCCTGAATTGATTAAAAACATTATTTCTATTCCTATGCTTGATAGAGATGGATATTCTTGTATGTTTGCTAATTCGATTTGCAATATTTACAAGAATGAATGTTTAATTGGAATTGGGGAACGCGAAAACGATTTATACACCTTAAAATTAAAAGACGTTCCAACTCGCGATGTCGAAGCACACACAACAACGATTAAACGAAAACACGATAACTTGAACCCAGCACAACTTTGGCACGTTAGGCTAGGTCACATTTCCCTAAGTAGGATGAACAAGCTAGTTAGGAGTGACTTGTTTGATCTGTCAGACATCAAATCCCTACCGACTTGTGAATCTGGATAGGATAAGACTCCGTATGAGATATGGATGGGCAAACCACCCAAGTACTCATTTATGAGGATTTGGGGTTGTCCTGCTTACGCAGACAGTGGTTTTGGGGCTATGCACTCGAAACGGTGGTAATGTTGTTGAACAATGTCCACACCAAGGCAGTGGATAAGACTCCGTATGAGATATGGATGGGCAAACCATCCAAGTACTCATTTATGAGGATTTGTGGATGTCCTGCTTACGTGAAGCAGACAGTGGGAGATAAGCTGGATACGAGATCCATCTTATGCTACTTCATTGGGTATCCAAAGAATTCCATTGGATACTACTTCTACTATCCGAGCGAGACGAAAGTGTTTGTCTCTAGGAATGCCACCTTTATGGAAAGGGAATTTCTACTTGATAGAAAGGGCAAAATAGTAGAACTCGAAGAGGTTCGAGAACCAATTGAAGTACCAGGTGATTCTCCTGCACCTGTAGAGCCAATACCAGAAATGGTTGCACCTAGGAGATCCGAAAGGATTCCTAGGGCTCCTGAGAGATATGGTTTTCTCCTTGAAGATGATCAAGGTGATCAAGTTGTTGGATCTGATCCGATGCTGATTTTAACTTATGGCTTGAAGCAATGCAGTCTGAGTTTGACTCAATGCATGCTAACCAAGTTTGGACTCTCGTTAACCCTCTCGAAGGAATTGTTCCTATTGGGTGCAAATGGGTGTACAAGAGGAAACTTGGGCCTGATGGTAAGGTAATGACCTACAAGGCACGACTGGTCGCGAAAGGTTACACTCAAAGGCAAGGTGTTGACTATGATGAAACCTTCTTGCCCGTCGCAATGTTCAAGTCAATTAGAATATTGTTAGCCATAGCCGCATGCTACGACTATGAGATATGGCAAATGGATGTGAAAACTGCGTTCCTTAATGGAAACATTAAGGAAGAGATCTATATGACGCAGCCTGAGGGTTTCACATCCGTTGGAAGCGAGCATAAGGTATGCAAGCTTCAGAGATCGATCTACGGTATCAAACAAGCATCACGAAGTTGGAACCTGAGATTCGATGAAACAATTAAGGAATTTGGTTTCATCAAGAATCCCGAGGAGCCATGTGTCTATAAAAAGGTAGTTAAAAGCACTGTGACGTTCCTAGTACTTTATGTTGATGACATCCTACTTATTGGGAATGATGTAGGAATGCTGCAGTCAACTAAAGTATGGTTATCTAGTAGATTTTCGATGAAGGACATGGGTGAAGCATCTTATATTCTTGGAATACAGATCTATCGGGATAGATCTAAACGGATGCTCGGACTCACCCAAGCTACCTACATCGATACCATACTTAAGAGGTTCTCTATGGAAGAGTCCAAGAGATGACACCTACCTATGTGCCACGGGGTCACTCTATCCAAGTCTATGTGTCCAAAGACTGATGAGAAGATAGAGAGTATGGCACGTGTACCATATGCCTCGGCTATAGGTAGTATTATGTATGGCATGATATCGACTGACCGAATGTCGCATATGCTCTGAGTGTCACGAGCCGCTACCAGGCCAACCCCGGCCAATTGCATTGGAAGGCCATGAAGGATATTCTTAAGTACTTACGAAGGACTAAGAATATGTTCATGGTCTATGGGGGTGGTGAACTGAAACTGGAAGGCTACACTGATTCTAGCTTCCAGTGTGACGTGGATGATTCGAAATCAACCTCTGGATTTGTATTCATGCTCAATGGTGGTGCTGTCTCTAGGAAGAGTTCCAAGCAAGACACCATCGCGGATTCAACCACTGAGGCTGAGTACATTGCAGCATCAGCTGCTTCTCGATTTACCAATGGTCGTTGATCTGATCGGGATATATGGATTGAAAGGACCGTACTGTACGCTAACTACGACCAACTGGTTCTTGCAGGCACTATCAGTGATACCTAGAGGATCATGGGGAGATGTTGCTAGACGCTTTACCATGATCCGTTGGGCAAGTCCGGAATTGTGATTCCGGAGCCACAATGGTTGTGGGCCTACGGCTAGCTGTATCCCTGAACCATTGAGGGTCACACAAGTACTAGATTCGAGATTCCCGCACGGATACTCAGCTCAATGTGTTGAGCACGTGAAGAGGATTTCGGGAAGTGCCACTTCCTGAAAGTCAACAGGGGTCAAACAGGGGTTTCCCGCTGTTGAGGGGCAAAACGGTCATTTTGCACTGGGGTTCTGAAAAATGGTTTTTCAGATCATATTATTCAGTTTGGGAAACTGAATCGATCGGTCCGATCTGATCGGCGATCGGAGTTACGATGAAGTCTCGATGGTGGAGATGAACTGAATGTTCATCGTTGGACCCGGGCCCGTTGGGCCGGTCCAAGTCTAACACTTAAGCTTATTTAATTAAGCCTAATCAAGACTTCACAACATAACACACTCTCATAACCCTAAACCTATAAGTGGCCGCCCCTTCCCTCCTCTCCAAAAGCCGCCGCCGCCTCGAGTCGCCGGAAAATCGTTTCCGGCCAATTCGACGAGGAGAATCCGTTCGTGCTGATCTCGTCAGTCCTTCTAGTGCAGGCTGACGAAGGAGTCTCGCTTCTGGTCGTGGACCGGATTAGCGATTTCTACCGCAATCTACCGAGAAGTGCCGACGTTATTGTAACTACGGTTGGAGCCAGGCACAAGTGCCAGCAAGGTAGTCACCTAAACATCCTATGAATGTCGTAGTTTGTTGTTGAATTTTTCGTATTGATCGTCTCCCGGCTGTTTAATTTATGTTCTTCCGCTGCCTGGCCGGGGGCGGGTCCGGATCCCCAACAGTCATGTATGCCGGAAAGCTGTCCACGCCATTGACAACTGTTGTGGGTCGGTGGGAACTCCCTTTAACGTTGGCTCATATTATTGGGGACGTTAAGGGGACCGTCCTTCACGACTCAGCATTGATGGGTCATCTTGACACGTCATAGTAAACGGCGTCATATTATTGGGCCCTTACTGGACGTGTGGTGAATACATGGAGGTTGCACCGGTTGCAATCGGAAACTACCTTTTGGGGGTCATGGATGGCTGATATTATTCGGGTCCATGATCGCTTGATTGGGCTCCATGTACCCACTAAAGAAACCTGTTTTCTCGATTTCATTAGAGGGTGATGAAATTGTTAAAATAGTGGGAGGGTAATTCATAAAACTTAATGACCATGTTTTATGTCTTAGCGTTATTTTATATATAGTTAGTAATGTATGTCTGTTTTCTTTTCAGTATTACTGCTTATAAAATGGTTTCGATGAAAAATCCGCTCGCTGCTATACTGGATAGCAACAGGTTCACCGGTCTGAACTACCAAGACTGGCTCCGCAACCTCAATCTTGTATTGGCTTCGGAGAAGCTCCTCTATACGATAGAGAAGTCCCCTCTGGAGGAAACCCCTGCCGATATCAGCCCTGAGGAGCTGATTACGCTTAACCAATGGCGGGACGACGAGGTTAAAGCTCGATGCTATGTGATGGCATCGATGTCCAACGAAATGCAACGGCGCTTTGAGAAGACAAAGTATGCTTCTGCCATACTCTTTCATCTCAAGGAACTGTACGGGGAGAACTCTCGACATGAGAGGTTCACGGCTGTCAAGGAGCTGATGACGAGCCGCATGCGCGATGGGACTTCGGTCCGCGAGCATGGGGTTCGTATGATTGGGCTCGTTGAAAAGCTGTCGGGCCTTGATATCGTACTACCACACGAGCTGTCTGTGTATGTACTTCTCCTCTCACTACCCGCTGCATTTGACCCCTTTGTGGTCAACTTCAACATGAACAAGCTGGAAGCCACCCTTGAAGAGGTGGTTAACATGCTCGTAGTGTTTTAAGGGACCATAAAGAAGGACAAACCCGTCCTCCTTCTGGGCTCTTCTTCCTCTGCGAAGAAGGGGCCCAGACGCAAGAGCAAGAAGCGTTCTGATCTTGTGAAGGAGGAAAAGTCCGCCAAGAAGCCAAAGGCAAAGGCTTCTAAACCAAACAAGAGCGAGGATGTTTGCCACCACTGCCACAAGGCTGGGCATTGGAGGAGGAACTGCGAGGAGTACCTCGAGCAGTTGCGAACTGCGAAAGGTATGTTCTATATTGAAATAAATATGTCTCTTAATTGGACTTCTTGGGTACTTGATACCGGATGTGGATCTCATATCTGCAATGATTTGCAGGTGATGACAAGAAGCCGACGTCTGAGAGAGGGTGAGACCCACTTGAGGCTTGGCAATGGAGCAAGGGTTGCTGCTATAGCTATAGGAGATGTTCATTTATTTCTGTCTTCTGATTTTAAGTTGTTGTTGAGAAACGTTTTATTTGTTCCCGAATTAATAAAGAACATTATTTCTGTTTCTATGCTTGATAGTGATGGATATTCTTGTATGTTTGCTAATTCGATTTTCAATATTTACAAGAATGAATGTTTGATCAGAATTGGGGAATGCGAAAACGATTTATACACCTTAAAATTAAAAGACGTTCCAACTCGCGATGTCGAAGCACATACAACAACGATTAAAAGGAAACACGATAACTTGAACCCAGCACAACTTTTGCACGCTAGGCTAGGTCACATTTCTCTAAGAAGGATGAACAAGTTAGTTAGGAGTGACATGTTTGATCGGTCAGACATTAACTCCCTACCGACTTGTGAGTCTTGTCTAAAGGGAAAGATGACTAAGCAACCCTTCAAGGGCAAGAGTGAGCGTGTTCAAGGCCTATTGATCCATACTGATGTGTGCGGCCCGTTTAGTATTGGTACTAAATACGGTCACACATACTTCATCACCTCTACCGATGATTACTCTAGGTATGGGTACTTGTACTTGATGAAGCACAAGTCTGAATCCTTTGAAAGGTTCAAAGAATTCAAGGCTGAAGTAGAAAATAAATTAGGCAAAAGTATTAAAGCACTTCGATCTGATCGAGGTGGTAAATACTTGAGTGCTGAATTTCAAGATTATCTGAAAGAGAATGGGATTCTCGCACAGTGGACCCCTCCGGCCACACCACAGCTCAATGGTGTAGCGGAGCGTAGTAATCGGACCTTGTTGGACATGGTTCGATCTATGATGAGCTTCACTGAACTTCTTACCTCGTTTTGGGGCTATGCGCTGGAAAAGGCGGTAATGTTGTTGAACAATGTCCACACCAAGGCAGTGGATAAGACTCCATATGAGATATGGATGGGCAAACCATCCAAGTACTCATACATGAGGATTTGGGGATGTCCTGCTTACGTGAAGCAGACAGTGGGAGATAAGCTGGATACGAGATCCATCTTATGCTACTTCTTTGGGTATCCAAAGAATTCCATTGGATACTACTTCTACTATCCCAGCGAAAAAAAAGTGTTTGTTTCTAGAAATGCCACCTTTATGGAAAGGGAATATCTACTTTATAGAAAAGACAAAATAGTAGAACTCGAAGAGGTTCGAGATCCAATCGAAGTACCAGGTGAGTCTCCTGCACCTACAGAGCCAGTACCAGAAATGGTCGCACCTAGGAGATCCGAAAGGGTTCCTAGGGCTCCTGAGAGATATGGTTTTCTCCTTGAAAATGATCAAGGTGATCAAGTTGTTGGATCTGATCCAAGAACTTTCAAGGAGGCAATTTCCGATGCTGATTCTAATTTGTGGCTTGAAGCAATGCAGTCTGAGTTTGACTCAATGCATGCTAACCAAGTTTGGACTCTCTTGTTAACCCTCCCGAAGGAATTGTTCCTATTGGGTGCAAATGGGTATACAAGAGGAAACTTGAGCCTGATGGTAAGGTAATGACCTACAAGGCACGACTGGTCGCGAAAGGTTACACTCAAAGGCTAGGTGTTGACTACGATGAAACCTTCTCGCCAGTCGCAATGTTCAAGTCAATTAGAATCTTGTTAGCCATAGCCGCATGGTACGACTATGAGATATGGCAAATGGATGTGAAAACTGCGTTCCTTAATGGAAACATTAAGGAAGAGATCTATATGACGCAGCCTGAGGGTTTCACATCTGTTGGAAGCGAGCATAAGGTATGCAAGCTTCAGAGATCGATCTGCTGCAATCAACTAAAGTATGGTTGTCTAGTAGATTTTCGATGAAGGACATGGGTGAAGCATCCTATATTCTTGGAATACAGATCTATCGGGATAGATCTAAACGGATGCTCGGACTCACCCAAGCTACCTACATCGATACCATACTTAAGAGGTTCTCTATGGAAGAGTCCAAGAGTGGACACCTGCCTATGTGCCACGGGATCACTCTATCTAAGTCTATGTGTCCAAAGACTGATGAAGAGATAGAGAGTATGGCACGTGTACCATATGCCTCGGCTATAGGTAGTATTATGTATGGCATGATCTAGACTAGACCAGATGTCGCATATGCTCTGAGTGTCACGAGCCACTACCAGGCCAATCCCGGCCAATTGCATTGGAAGGATGTGAAGGATATTCTTAAGTACTTACGAAGGACTAAGAATATGTTCATGGTCTATGGGGGTGGTGAACTGAAACTTGAAGGCTACACAGATTCTAGCTTCCAGTATGATGTGGATGATTCGAAATCAACCTCTGGATTTGTATTCATGCTCAATGGTGGTGCTGTCTCTTGGAAGAGTTCCAAGCAAGACACCATCACGGATTCAACCACTGAGGCTGAGTACATCGCAGCATCAACTGCTGCTAAGGAGGCCGTTTGGATAAGGAATTTCGTCCACGAGTTGGGCGTCATTCCTAATGGAGTTGGTCCCGGTGTACTGCGACAACACGGGTGCCGTTGCGCAAGCAAAGGAGCCTAGGTCTCACCAAAGATCCAAACACATACTGATGAAATACCACATAATCCGGGGTATTGTGGCTAGAGGTGACATAGCAGTTGAGAGAGTCGCCTCTGCAGACAACGTTGCTGATCCACTTACGAAGCCCTTGCCTGGACCGTTGTTTGAAAAACATCACGAAACAATGGGACTGCGTCTGATGAGTAGTTGGCTTTAGGGCAAGTGGGAGATTGTTAGAGTAGATGCCCAACTAGCCAACTTGTGGCGTGTGGGTTTATAGACTCTTGTATATGACAATCTTTATATATGATATTCGCATTTTATTTATATGGCATTCTTTACTTTCATTGTGTGTATGATGATTTACAACTGCGTTGAGTAAAGACCTAGAATGCACTAAAGTTTATGTTAGATGTGATAGTGGGTACGACGGCTATTATGAAACACATCTAATAGTCACTGCGTATTCTGAACATGTTCCTAGTCGATTGGACCGTCAAAATGAGGATAAGGCCGCCCGAGTTCGAGACTAGTATCTGCGATGCGAAGTACCATGTTTCATTGGTAGGGAACATTGTGATGTTCTGAGCATGCAGATAGATAGTGACCTGGTGATCTATCGAACTACCCTCCTTCGAACTTTCCAAGTGGTTACCATTTGTCGAGTGGATAAGTCCGAGGTCTTGGTTGTACTGATTAGTCCTCATGACTCGAAACGTCATTGACACTCTACCTGATAGGCGTCTCACTTTGACTCGTTTGCCGACTCACTTGGGGTCATAAGGCGTCGGGATTGGGTGAGACCCCGATGCATGTAGGAGTCGATGCATCGTTGTCGAGGATTCAACGCTCGCAGACATGCGTGGATATCCTATGCTATCTGAGGGGATAAGAGTGTATAAATCTCTGGCCAGAGTACTAGAAGTGTTTTAGGTAAATGGGTTTACCTAGTTACACTCGCGATGGCACTATTCGATCTCCAAGATGTATGCATAGCTATCGGATCTTTAGCGACTCTCGATTTACCAATGGTCGTTGATCTGATCGGGATATATGGATTGAAAGGACCGTACTGTACGCTAACCACGACCAACTGGTTCTTGCAGGCACTATCAGTGATACCTAGGGGATCATGGGGCGATGTTGCTAGACGCTTTTACCATGATTCGTTGGGCAAATCCGGGATTGTGATTCCGGAGCCACAATGGTTGTGGGCCCACGGCTAGCTGTATCCCTGAACCATTGAGGGTCACACAAGTACTGGATTCGAGATTCCCGCACGGATACTCAGCTCAATGTTTTGAGCATGAGAAGAGGATTTTGGGGAGTGCGACTTCCTAAAAATCAACAGGGGTCAAATCGTAATTTCCCGCTGTTGAGGGGCAAAACGGTCATTTTGCACTGGGGTTCTGAAAAATGGTTTTTCAGATCATAGTATTCAGTTTTGGAAACTGAGTCGATCGGTCCGATCTGATCGGCGATCGGAGTTACGATGAAGTCTCGGTGATGGGGATGAACTGAATGTTCATCCGTTGGACCCGGGCCCGTTGGGCCGGTCCAAGTCCACCACTTAGTCTATTTAATATAGACTTGATTAGACTTAATGATACACACTTGATACAAACTAAACCCTAAACCTAATCTTGGCCGCCGCCCCCTCTCCTCTCTTCTCAAAAGCCGCGCCGCCGCCGCCGCCTCTTCGCCGGAATTTGTTCCGGCCAAATTTGACGAGGAGAATCCGTCCACACCGATCTCGTCAGGCCTTCTAGTGCAGTATGATGAAGGAATCCCGTCTCCGGTCGTGGACCTGATTGACGATATCTACCGCCGCCTACCGTGAAGTGCCGTTTTCTTTACGAAACCGGTCGGAGGCAGGCACGAGTTGCCAGCAAGGTAGCAATCCTAAACGCCCTATGAATGTCATAGCATGTTAGTTCTTATCGTATTGATCGTCTCCCGGCCATTTTTTTGTTCTTCCGCTGCCTCGTCGGGAGGCGTGATCCGGATCCGCCGAGCTTCCCCAACAAGTATGACGTCTGGTTGTGATTGAGAAATGTTGCGACTGGATATCATTGCAACATAAACATTAGCTGAGAAATCTGGTTAACGATATATATAATAGTTAGAATCTGGTTCCAAGCGGTTGATGTATATCCTATTCTGGTATTTAAATACTCAGCATGACACATGGAATTCATACCGATTACGTTGGAAATTTCGTAGAAAACAGAGATCTTTGTTATAAATAAGGTTGAATTCTAAATCCTTGTAACTGTTGCTATAGACTTCAGGATTTGATTCTGTGAAGTTACTGGGAACGATAAAGTTGAAAAGATATCTGAAGAATTCGAACAGCGGGTAGCGAAGGTATAATTTGACAGTGAGAGTCAGGGATTAGATTACTCGAGAATGAGATTTCTTGAGTTATCCCGACAAAATCACATACTCTATGATTATTGTTCTTGATTTAGAATTTGAGTTATGTGTGTCGATCCATCACAGGTAGTGGATCTTTTATGTTTTCATGAGATTGCATAACACGAATGAATATGAATTGATTCTAATGCCCAGGACTGAGATGACCTGATTTTCGGAGTTTGAGTTAACTTTGATAGATGGATATCCATGTCAAGATCGTATACGAATCTTGATGGCATTGATGTGAAATAGAATCAAATCTGAAACGAAGAATTGAGATAGATTCATTGCATTTTAGAATTCACATGCTTCGCTATGCATTTATTTATTTTGCATATACCTGTTGATTATACTGAGATTGTTTCTCACCAGAGTTTTCCGGCTGTTGTCTTGTTTTGTATGTGTGCATAACAACAGGTAGAAGAGAACTGACTTGATTGGGCAAGGGTAGTGAGAGTTGGCTACCTAGAAGACGGGCGACAAATAAGAAGTACTAGAGACCTGCTGCTAGTATAGTCTTTGATGAAATCTGGTTTTGTAGCGACTGGTCAAATTTTGTATGTAGAAACAATAATCGTTGTATTGTCTCGTTCTGTTTATAAATAACCCGCTCTTGGAAATACACATGATTATGCTCTGTTACAAATGACTAGCTTTTGCGGACCAAATTTAAAAAAAAAATGTACCAGATTTCACTAATTAAACTAGTTGATTTAACTAATCGCCCATAAGATGAGATTAGAAGAATAATTGTGAGCAGAGAGTTGATTTAACTAATCGCCCATAAGATGAGATTAGAAGAATAATTGTGAGCAGAGAGCCTCACAAACGGGAACTCTACTAAGCTCTACGATCGAAGAAGAAGACGCATCTAAGTCATAGATCATAAAACCAGCATTCTCAAGCGACAACAGACTAAACATCTCCATCGCAGAGACTAAAGGAATCTTCGACTGGGAATCTTGGCCGTAGAAATTCCACTTCTCGCCAAACTGAGGCCTAAAACGCACAATGCCATGGAAAGAATCCACAGTGGCCCTAAAACTCGACAACACGTCCATTCCCACTATACAGTCGCAATCCCATAACACCAAACAAATCAAATTCATTACTAAAACGTTCTCACCAAACCTCAAAATGCAATTCAACAAAACCTCTCGGGAGTACAGGCTCGCGCCAGCCGGAGTTGCAACAGATACAACATCGTGCAAAGAGGTGGTATGCAAACCATGCTCAACCACAAATGCATCAGAAATAAACGAATGCGATGCGCCAGTATCAAACAATACTCGTGCAGGAAAATCAAAGACAGAGCAAATACCTGCAATCATTCCGCTCGACGTGCCCTCCGCCTGCTCCCTCGTAATGGCATTCACCTGGGCTTGCTGGGGAACTGAGAAATGCTGCTGGGAAGACTGTTCGAAACACGATGGATCAGGCTGCTGAAACGGCCTAAAATGCGTCTCTCGCACTCTAGATTGAGGCACCGGAAAAGAACGACCTCTAGAAGATCCACCAGGACCCTGAGGTGAAGCTACAGCTTGCTGAGATCCAGCCAATGGACACACTCTTGCAAAGTGCCCATACTGCCCACAGATGTTGCACGAACCCTACACTCCAACACACTGGGTCGAAGGGTGCTTGCCTCCACAAAAACCACAAAACTCTGCCCGAGGGCTACCACTTCTAGAACTACCAGAACCAGAAGAACTAGAACCTGTCTTCTTCTTGAACTGATGGCCACGAGGCCTAAACCTCTGGTGTCCCGACTGCTGAGCTAACTGCTGCTGCTGGGGTGGCTGAGATGACTGAGACGACTGGGAAGGTTGTGCTCCCTGAACCACTGGACGACTACTCTGTGCCGCCTGCGGCCTAACACGAGACCGACGATTCCTCAAACCCTCCTCAATGTCTATCGCACTGTCCACCGCCTCCGCATAGCTCTTTGGTGAACTCGCCAAAACCAAAGAATACAACTCCTCATTCAGCCCCTCAAGAAACCTAGTTCTCTTTGCTCTCTCTCGGCCAGCAACATGCGGCACATACGCAAGAAGGGAAGAAAACCTACGGGCATACTCTCTCGCAGACATAGAGCCTTGCTCCAAGTTATCAAACTCACGCTCACGAGCGTTCACATAGGACTCTGGGACATACTCTTGGCGAAAAGCTGCACAAAGTCCTCGAAGCGCCTCTCCACCAACGCTCCGCACCTTTCCTCAACTGAAAAGTAGCCAAACTCAACTTGAGTCATCATACTGCACACGGTTAAACAAACCCGTGACATGCTGCAACCACGACTCTGCATCAGCACTAGACTCATCCCCATTGAAAACCTGAGGATTCATACTCTGAAACCTCGCCATAACGAATTCCATATCATTCACACGAGCAGCCAACTCGTCAACCTCATCCTCAGCTCGCCTACCGCATCCACGGAGGGGAAAACTATGCTAATCACCTTCGGACTGACCTTCCGACTCTTCCGGAATCTACCCTCTACCTCTACCGATACGTCTAGATGGCATTTAAGAAACACTAAGAGGGTAAGGTCACAACAAAACAAATACAGCACAATTAAATGCAGCAAATATATCACATAATCAAGCACATGCAACACATAACACTGTGCCTAGACTCAAGTGTGATCAAAAGAAATCGAGCTTATCCCAGCTTAAGCTGTGATACCAAAAATGTCAGGCCTCGTGCACAAATCAGAGCAAAACCACATAAAGCAAAACGCGAAAGCAATAAAATAGTGGTAAATTTTTCGCTTTAGGCCTGACGATTTAAAACATAAAATTTCAAATACAACCATACTTAAAATATCCCAGTTCACAAACACTCAGTACAAGAGTACATCATTTAAACAAATACAAGTACTACAGCATACAACTGAATCCCACAAGCACAGGGCATTCCCCGGTTGACAGTACTAGTACATATATGCTATACGCTAACTAGGACACTCTAACCACCACCTGGGGCACCTCCCACTGGGTAAAAGCCACGACCAGCAGAGTCTGAGAAACCTGAAACAACACAGAGGCAACAAACACAAGCCCCAGAGGGACATCAGGGTCAAACCCCAGTATGGAGAGCAACTGAAAAACATCAATAGACGACAACAGATAAAATGCAGATGCTATGCATGAGGAACAGGGCAACAGTAGAAGGCTACAACCACAGCAGGGAGCCAAAGAACTCAGGCATAGATCAACAGCTGACAACATATTCTGCGAAGATAGTGGCCACGGTGTGTGTACAAGAATATGGGAATTACCCACTCATCTCTACACCACACCCGATACCAGATGCTACACAACTGCTCAACCTACCGTTGCCCAACTCATGAACTGTGGTAGTTAACCACTCGGCTCATAGTGGCTAACTAAACCCAACACGGAGATGAGAGTGCGGTATTGTCGCTCGCCCTCGCATCCTGGCACGCAACAGAACAATTCAACAAAGCAAAGCTACAAGATCTGAACTGGATATGACAGATGTGTAGGCAATGCAACAGCTTGCCATGTAATTCACGAAACATATGCAAGAAACAACAATACAGAACACACAGCATTACACATAATATCCATGCCAAATCCACGCTGTAAAACAAGCTCACATTCATACCTCAAATCTCTGTGCAACAATTACTACAATCAGGGTCTGAGCAAAACAGATCCACCACCTGCTAAGCCAACACAAGCAACTACTCAAGGACCGAAACACAGAAAAGCAACAGCTGGGAGCTACAAACTCAACCAGCGCTATCCTACCCCATCTAACTCAGCAGAGAGCTCTAAACAACACAAGACAGGGTCTGAACACTTACCCCAACAAGCTAGGACGGAACCCGATGCTTATGCTAACAGACTACACAAGGGAGATGTCTTCGTGCACCTCACCAGCTTCAAGCAAACGTCCGAAAGCAATATCCAAACGAAGCGTCTCAGCAAGAGGAGTCCAACGGTACAACTCTCACTTCAATTGGAGCTGTCTACCGTCGGCAATCGAAGAAGATAAGGTTCGGTGAACAGTAGATAGGGTATCGCGACAGAGCTTTCTATCGGGAAATATTCTAAGTGTCGGGAACAATAATAGAAAACAAAGGCTAATCTCCCTATTAAATCTCACTACTGACAGAAACTGGGAACAGCTCCACCGAAAACTTAAGCTATCACAACTGATATTCCCGCTCGCAAACAGATCTTGCAACAGATCTCACTCTAAGCAAAAATAGATCTCTACTAACTCAAACTACGTTGTAGAGAACTACTGTCGCAACTGGACACATCACCCGCTACTCACTGCTGAACAACTAACCAACATCTGTTCGCAACGCAACAACAGATCTCTCACGAGAGCTAACACAACCCAGAGCTGAGTCTTCTCCGCTAATCCAAAGCACTGTCGTTCCAACTAATCCAAACGACTACGTTTAGCTACTCACTGATGAAACACGCTAGCGCACTCTCTACTGCTCAGCGACAACAGATCTCGCTACGACTGCTGAACACAACCACTCAGCGACCACTGCTGACGTCAACGCTAACATTCAGCGATGACCCAGCACTCACTACTGAACAGATTCCGCGCCAAACTCTAACTCTCCCGAACTGTTCTAAGGACTAAGCAAAACCTGATAGCTTATCCAAGCATAACAACTCAAAGGTGATCTCAATAAAACCCAATTAATTAACTCAATTAATCTCATCAGCTTTCGGGTCTCACACTTGCAGGCACTATCAGTGATACCTAGGTGATCATGGGGCGATGTTGCTAGACGCTTTACCATGATCCGATGGGTTAGTCCGAAAATGTGGTTTCAGAGTCACAAATGTTGTGAGCCCACGTCTAGCTGTATCCCTGAATCACTGAGGGTCACACAAGTACTGGTTTCTCAATTCCCGTATGAAAATTAAGCTCAATTTGTTGAGTATAGTAGGAGGAAGGATGGAAGTGTGACCTCCTAAAATTAAATAGGATGAAATGCAATTTCCTTAAGCTTGGACTAGTTTGACTATCCTTTAAAAGTTTACAGGGGTCTAACTGCTATTTTGGATTAGGTGGTCCAAATAATTGTTTTCACATCATAATGCTCAATTTTGTAAACTGTGTAGATCGGTCCGATCTGATCGTCGATCGGGATTATGATGGAGCCACAGCGATGGACTTGAAACCAATGTACACCTGGGCCTGTGCCCGACCCAAGCCCATTAACTTGGTTTAAGCCCATAGAAAATCTATAAATAGGGGCCCTGGGGTATTCATTTTAAACGTACCAAAAGCTCCTCAGCTAATATTTTCTCCCTTCCTCTCCTACCCTCGCCGCCGCTGTCGTCGCCCGCCGTCGGAATTTATTCCGACCATTCCAGCGAGGAGATGCCGTCCGTGAAACTTTCGTCGGTTTTCTAGTGCAAACCGACGAAGGAATTGAGATTTCTGTCGTGGACCGGATTAGGAGGCTGTAACGCCCCAAAATCCATAGGACCATATGAATCTTATTTTATTTCAAGGGTCAAAATGCCAATTTAAATGTTAGCATAAGCTATTTTTACGGAATCTGATTTTATTGATTTTAGAATTGAGGTACGACGCAGCCAGTTCCAGTAGATGTCACTCCAAGCGCAATGCACGAGTAGATCTTAGAAACTTGTTTAGACGATCTTAAACTTGCCACTAATCCCTCCCATACAAATACCTGTTTTTGAAGGAAAGATTCATTTCATTACAGAAAGAAAACTCTTTTGTGTTCTATCAAATATTTCTAAAATAAGCTCGTCGTGATTGCTTGGGGAGGAGCTCTGCAAGAACCAACTCCTGTCATAAAGCTCAAGTTCAAAGGCAAGTAAAAGCTGATCCTTTGCTACACCATTTGAAGCATATATTGATTTTCTCATTTTATGGATCTGCTTGTCTGTATGTTAAAGATATGTTTAAGTTCATGTTTACGAATGTTTAAAAGAAAGAAAGATTGGGTTCAAAAGTTATGTTTTCTGCTTCCAAGTTTTCCAGAAATTTTTGTTTAAAAGTACTGAGAAATTCAGATTTGAGTCAGGTATGCTTATGAATGTTCTTTTTTCTGGTGAATTGTAACATTTGAATTTGACTCTATGTAATCGGAGATGCTAGTCGAATCAGAAACTAAGTCTAGTTTGATAGGCAGAACTGGTATCGTAGGTGTCGTTCGTGATGTTGCAGCACCAAGTTCTTATTCTTCATTTCTTGTTGTTGAAGTTTCTATTCAGTTTCGTGTTTTGCTACACATCAGATTTTGGTCAGATTTCACAGTATTAAATACTTCACTGCTGAGTCGCTTACGAATTTCGTTGACATCTGAGTTGACTTAGTCACAGCTGTTTCATTCCTAAACACTATTCGTTGGATACATCTGTTTCTTTTCCAAGCACTATTCCTGCGTTGACATCTGAGTTGACCAGCGACATCTATTTCATTGTTAGCAATGTATTTCCCTAGTCAGACTTTCTGCTTCACGCTAACTATACAGTTTCTTTGTCACATCTGTTTCAACGTTAGCGTTGTGTTCCAAATGAGAAATCTGTTTCCACAGTAGAAATCTGTTTTGCTTTTCAGTACAGTTTCCTTTAGAGAAATCTATTTGCATTTCAGCGATTTGTTTTCCAGTAGCAGATCTGATACTCAGTAAGTTTTAAAATGGGAAGCAGAGTTTTAAAAGAAGCGAACCCAGTGAGATTTTAAAAGGAGATTTCAAAGATGATTTCAAAGAAGATTTCGAAAGAAAGGAGTTTAAAGGAACAAAAGTTTATTTTAAGGATTTATGGCATAGATAACAGACGGTCATAAAGGAAGGGTGAGCAGTCGTCCAGATGTCGGTTGCCCCTCACATTGAGCTATATGCTAAACTGATATCAGAAGTCATTTGATTAAGTGCACATTGGACCTAAGGAGAGCTTCTAAGCCAATAATCACAAAGTTTAAGAAAGTAAATGAAGGGATCTGGGTTATTGTCCCCGCACCCAAGCTTACAAAAGTTATTAAAGAAAGTTCAAGGAAGAAATTTTAAGAAGTTTACGAAATAATGTTTATGTTTAAATGAAGTTCCTTTAACTCCGTTATGTAAATGTTCAGATGTCTGCCTGCGTTAAATGACTTTGATATTATTCAGATTTTACTTGCTGAGCCCCTAGTCTCATTAGCTTTTAAAATGGTGCAGGTGAGACAGTTAAGGGACAGGCAGAAGGTGGAAGCTGAGACAGCTGAGTGGTGAAGTGTTTATCTATGGACAGCGTTTTCCTGTGTCTTAGTTGGTTGTCTTTTATCTTAGACATCTGTATTAGATCTATTGCAACAGTAATAAATTCATATAGAATTTCAGATGTTGTAATATCGCAATTGCAGTTTTATATGAAATCTGTTTTCCGCAAATTTTCAGTACTTGGCGCCGATTGTGTGTATGTCAGTTTTGTGTTTGTGTTTCGAAATTTTTCCAAGTTATAAGAAATACAGCTTATAACAAATTTCCGTTTAGCCCTTATTTTTATTTTAAATTTCTTTTCACCCCAAATCCGTGACCCCGTGGGTTCGTGTGCTCACAGAGGCTGTAGCTGTTCAACCGTTGAGGTGCTAATTTTCCCATGGAATTGGTCGGAGCCAGGCGCCTAGACGCCAGCAAGGTATATTCTAAAACATTCTATGAATATTTTTATTATTATTATAGGTGTATTGACCGTTCCCGGGCTCCAAATTTTTAATTCTTCCGCTGCGTCCCGGGAGCGGGATCCGGATCCGTCGCTGCGCCAACAATGCAGTCTTCTAACCTTCATAGGTTACGACCAAGAGGGAAACAATTCAACAGGATAGGTTCGAGTTCTTCTGATTCGGTTAGTTTTGGTGGAGCGAGTTCAAAGTCTAAGTTCTGTGGTCAGTGCGGAGGAAGGCATAAAGCTTCCCAGTGTCCTGGTGTACGAGGCGCGTGCAATCATTGTGGGTAAATTGGAAATTTTGCGAGAGTGTGTCCTTCTTCTGGTGGAAAGCGTTCTAACTTGTCGCAGCAGGGTCCTTATGGAGGTTCTTTACGAATGCTACATCCCCCTGCTCAGCCCCAGCGACCAGGTTTTCATTCGTCGGAAGCGTCTAGATTTAGAGGGCCTCCTCAATCTCAGCACTTGGGACCTCAGCGGGCTCAAGTGAATGCGTTGTCAAGGGAGCAAGCTGAAGATTTTCCGGAGGAGTGATCGCAGGTATTTTCTTTGCATTGGTTATCCTGCATGAGTTTTGTATTGACATGATAACATCACAGACGTGTGTTTCTTCATGACTGTGTTTGCATGTGGGTTGAGTCTACCCTGCCTGGCTTGTGTGATGTGGTGTCCTTTGTACTCCTGCCGATGTGAGTTTGAAACGAACCAAACTCTAATTTTATTTTTATTAAAAATCATTTGCGGAAACATAAACTGAAAGTATGGCTCGTTCTCTTTTAAATATTTCTAAATCATTACTCAACAATACTTTAAACGTGATTAAAGAAAAATTT
This sequence comes from Dorcoceras hygrometricum, assembly GCA_001598015.1. Classification (NCBI taxonomy): domain Eukaryota; kingdom Viridiplantae; phylum Streptophyta; class Magnoliopsida; order Lamiales; family Gesneriaceae; genus Dorcoceras; species Dorcoceras hygrometricum. The sequence continues at coordinate 72,989 of KV011183.1, read as the reverse complement.
AAAAGCGTAAAAACATCTATACGGCTTAAAAACCAACTGAGTAAAAGTATTGAAAATGAAAGTACACAAGTAATGAAATTCAATATTAAATATTTTTAGATCATCTCTATTCTTCCTGTGAAAAATTTATACGAAAGTTGGATATGCCTCTCTACAAAATAAGCTTCTGTTGCACTTAAGTTTGTAATACTTTATGTCTGACTTTGACGCCTCACCGAACATTGGTAATTGCAGAAGGTTCTAAAAAGAGCATATCGCGTTACAAACAAATAAATAGATTAAATAATGCAAATATATAATAAAAGCCTCATGTATTAGTTCTTTGTGATGTTGCGACTCTTTGTATTCTACCATTAATTTATATGCTCATATTTATCCGATACAAACTCAATGGTATTACACTATAAATTATCAGAATTATACATATAGACCGGCTCGTTCATCATCACTAAATATAATATCTGATAACGGTTATGTTGGATCTGTGTAACAGATAAAATCTGGATTTTGATAAACATAAAATCTGCTCTTACATTTCTAACGATTTAACTAAGTATGTAGGTCTAAGCTGAATCAGATCAGACGGGGACTAAAGAAGCGTGTTGTACTAGATAAGCTACATGCTGAAGAAGCACACTGTAGCATATCGGAAACGATATGAAAGCGACGAACTGAGTGCTATTGATAAGATGTCCAAGCTGGAACAGTAGGGGACGTCCAAACTGGTCCAACAGATGACATCCAAGCTAATCCAGCTTAGAGCGAAGATCAGCACAGAAGAAACCAGTTCAGAGCAGAATCGATTCAGATCAGCTCAGAGCATACTCGGTTCAGATCAGAGAACCATCTCAGGACAAAACATAAGAATCAGCTCAGATCAGATTAGACGTGCAGCGAGAATCAGATCAGCTCAGAAATTAGAACAGATCAGATCGGGAGATCAGCTCGGAGTAACAAGATTAGATCAGATGAGCAGAGAGAAGCGAATCAGCTTAGAGCTTACGAGAGCATCTAAGAGCTTATAATAGATCAGATAGGGTAATCAGTTCAGATAAACAGCTCAGACAGAATCAGCGTAGTATATATATCAATTCAGAGTGAAAAGCTTTAAGCAAAATCCGTTCAGAACAGCTGAGAACGTCTAAGATGGAACAGTACAGAACAAAGGGAAACGAACAGTTCTCCTTAGAGCTTAACAGAACAGATCGGCTTAGAGTATATCAGCACAAAACAGCACTGAGTGATCAACTTATCAGTTGAGAGAGGAACGGAACAGACATATCATATCAGAGTCGGCTTCGTATCAGATCAGCTCACAGTGAACAGAATCAGCTTAAAGTAGATTAGAGCAATAGCAGCTTAGAGAAGAAGCACAAACAAATCAAGAGCAGAAAAACTCAGATTAGAACAGTTTAGAGCATATCAGCTCAGACCAGCTTAGAGAATAGCAGATCAGATCAGGAGCTTTGTGAAATATCAGCTTAGACGAATTAGTTTGTACAAGCTCTATTCAAAATACTAGAAGAAAAACTAATTTGTCTGATCGAGACAGAGCTCAAAGTCTACAATGGCTGCAAACGCATTAATAATGAAGAGAGCTCAAAGTCTACAATGGCTGCAACGCATTAAATAACGATAGAGCTCAAAGTCAACAAAGCATGCAAACGCATTTAATGATAAATGACACAAGATACAACTATGCCGAAACTTTATAGAAGCCTTTTCAATAGCTAAGAACTTGTGTCTAATGGAATATCAGCATAGAGGCTTTCTATATGCGACAGAGACGATGAACAAAAAAAAAAGAGATGCACAAGAGAAATTAGAGAGCAAGTGCATGTGCAATAGTCGCTAGCTTGTACACTCAAGTGGGGGCGATGTACAAGCTGAGTTAGTGCCCAGGTGTAAGCTGGTGCACAAGCCGAGAGCTTAAACGCAGGATCTATAGTCGACTGCGCAACAGGGAAGAAGATGAAGACATCGGCTTTGGTAGAAACACTTCCGAGTGTGTGAGAAAACACAAGAGAGAGTGAGCTTACACTGTAACATTCTCACACAGAGATTCACTCATCTATATCGATAGATGAGCTGAATAGAATAGATGAGTGAATCACAAATCAAACACAGAATCTATGTAATCTTTTAACAGAGACGTTAAACATATTCTTATTGATTAAGTCACACTGCCTGCGAGTTGTTGTGCAGAGTGTCTAGGAGTCTCAACTTTGGGCAGTGGGTAAGTCCCAGCTGAGGTGGGTCTGTAAAGATTGCTATAAGATCAAAGTCTTCTAGTGAATCCTTCCAGCAATGGAAGAAAAGGAGACGTTGGAGATTCAGCTCCGAACTTCCAGAAACAAATTTGCAGCCTATTGATTTTCTTTACAGCTTTATGCATCGCATACATGTTTTAAAACTGTTATTTAAGCTTTAACAAAGAGTATTTTGGGTTTCTTTCCGCATTATTTTTAATCATATCTGATCTACTTCTCGGTGCTAAAATCTTTCCAGAACCAGAGCTATTTTAGCTCATGTTTTCAAAGTTCAGATCGTGCGATCTGTTCAGCACGCAGCGCTGCTCCGTGCTGATTCAGCTTAGGCGCCATCAGCTTGCGTGCTGTTTTTCAAAACCATTTTTAAAAGCACGTCATCTGCATTTTTTATCCATGAATTGGTGCCTGAGCTATTTGAGAGCTTACGGGTACCAAGTCTTCGACCTTTCAAGGTATCATCTCATGCTTGTAAAATTTCCAAATATGCTTCTCTCGTTCTTTTCATCAATCCATTTTTTAAAAAAAGTTAAGAAATGTTGTTAAGCACGATTGTTTTCATATTTCTAGTATCACTTACTACAAAATATCTAATTTAGATTAGCTCTTCCAACTAAATATCAAATTTGTATTATCTCTTCTTGTTATCCATCAATCTACTTTTTCCAAAGAAGCCACATTACGTACTTCATGACGTTATTGTGGTGCACTTATGTTTGACCATTTTTGGTCGTAGTGATAGGATAGAGAAAGAGTTTAGAGGGGGTGACTATACTCTTTCGAAATTCTTGTTTTTAAAACTATAATCAGACCAGTTGAGTTACCAGCTGAGTCACAATTTCTGTCTAATATGATTTTTGAGTAACAATAGTTTGTGCGAGAAAAAGCTCGATGAATCAATAAACAAATAAAAAGTGGAATGTAGATAGATAAAGAACAAGGATTTATTTCTGGAAAAGGTGAAGGTTATCCACTAGAAGACTTTCAATTGATTATATAGTATAACCAAAACCAGACAATCAGCTCGTATATGATCTGCAATCCTAGTCTGTCCTAATAACAGAACATGCTCTATTATCTTACAAATATTAGGTTATGAGGCTATATGATATACAATGAATGTATGAGCTCTAAACTGAATTAACAAAGTTAAATATAATACTTAATGATACAAATGAAATACAGAGTGTTTGAAAAATGAATTGTGAAAGCTTAAACGTAAGTTCATTCAAGTAGCACAATGTTATTCACATAAACTTGATCCTGTTATTTACAAGATTGCAACGGTAATAAATGTATTCAATAGACTTAGCGAATAAATCTTGGTACGTTTTTTCTTCAAGTAATAAATTGTTAGAGTAGATGCCCAACTAGCCAAATTGTGGCGTGTGGTTTTATAGACTCTTGTACAAACAGTCTTTATATATGATATTCGCATTTACTTATATGGCGTTCTTTACTTTCATTATGTGTGTAATGATTTAAAATTGCGTTGAGTAAAGACCTAGAATGCACTAAAGCGTATGTTAGATGTGATAGTGGGTATGACGGCTATCATGAAACACATCTAATATTCGCTGTGTATTCTGAACATGTTCCTAGTCGATTGGGCCGTCAAAATGAGGATAAGGCCGCCCGAGTTCGAGACTAGTATCTGCGATGCGAAGTACCATGTTTCATTGTTAGGGAACATTGTGATGTTCTGAGCATGCAGATAGATAGTGACCTGGTGATCTATCGAACTACCCTCCTTCGGACTTTCCAAGTGGTTACCATTTGTCGAGTGGATAAGTCCGAGGTCTTGGTTGTACTGATTAGTGAGTATTGGGAAGTTAGATAGACATGCGTGGATATCCTATGCTATCTGAGGGGATAATAGTGTGCAAATCTCTGGCCAGAGTACTACAAGTGTTTTAGGTAAATGTGTTTGCCTAGTTACACTCGCGATGTCACTATTCTGATCTCTAAGATGTATGCATAGCTATCGGATCTCTAGCGACTCTCGATTTACCAATGGTCGTTGATCTGATCGGGATATATGGATTGAAAGGACCGTACTGTACGCTAACCACGATCAACTGGTTCTTGCAGGCACTATCAGTGATACCTATGGGATCATGGGGCGATGTTGCTAGACGCTTTACCATGATCCGTTGGACAGGTCCGGAATTGTGATTCCGGAGCCACAATGGTTGTGGGCCCATGGCTAGCTGTATCCCTGAACCATTGAGGGTCACACAAGTACTAGATTCGAGATTCCCGCACGGATACTCAGCTCAATGTGTTGAGCACAAGAAGAGGACTTCGGGAAGTGCGACTTCCTAAAAATTCAACAGGGGTCAAACCGGGGTTTCCCGCTGTTGAGGGGCAAAACGGTCATTTTGCACTGGGGTTCTGAAAAATGGTTTTTCAGATCATAATATTCAGTTTTGGAAACTGAGTCTATCCGTTCGATCTGATCGGCGATCGGAGTTACGGTGAAGTCTCGGTGATGGAGATGAAACGAATGTTCATCCGTTGGACCCGGGCCCGTTGGGCCGGATCCAAAACCCATCACCTATTCTATTTAATATGGGATTATGACTTAACCTAAAAACACAATTAGACAAACCCTAAACCTAATACTCAAAGTTGGCCGCCCCCTTTTCTTCTCATAAGCCGCCGCCGCCGATCGTCGCCGCCGCCGCCGCTTCTCTCGCCGGAAAATTGTTTCCGGCCAACTCGACGAGGAGAATCCGTTCGTGTAGAATTCGTCAGTGCTTCTAGTGCAGGCTGACGAAGGAGTCTCGGTTCTGGTCGTGGACCAGATTGGTGATTTCTACCGCAATCTACCGAGAAGAGCCGACGTTATTGTAACTACGGTTGGAGCCAGGCACAAGTGCCAGCAAGGTAATCGTCTAAAACATCCTATGAATGTCGTAGTTTGTTTTGAATTTTTCGTATTGATCGTCTCCCGGCCTTTATTCTATGTTCTTCCGCTGCCTCGCCGGGGGGCGGATCCGGATCCCCAACAGTGGTATCAGAGCCAGTGTTTTTTCGGATCTGATCATACGATTTGCCATAATTGTATCTAACTTGTTGAATTTCAGAATTGAGAGCATCAAAATTTCGAAGAACGGCCACCGGCCGCCGCCGCATGCGGCGGCCCACTCCCTCGCGCCGCGTGCAAATGCACGCGCGGGAACCATGCGCGTTGGCCGCGCATGGCGAGTGGGAGATGGCGCAGGGGCGCGCACATCGTTGCGCATTGGGGCGGCCGAGAGTCGCCGCCCCCCCTTTCGCTGCTGCGTCGCGCGATGATGGCCAGATTCGTTGCGCGCTTCATCACGACGGGCGTCCGAGACATGCGCGTTGCTGTCGCGCATCGTGGCTGGGCGCTGTGCGCTCTCCTCCGCGACACGGCGGCCGATCCATGTTGATGGATGCGCCACTCTCGGGCGCGACGTGGTCGGTAGTTGCACGCGCATTGTTGCGCTGCCGTGCGATGTTTTTACGTGGTGGCGCCGCCGGCCGAACGCCGCTCCGGCGAGATTAATTGAATCCGCATGTTTGCATGTTTTAAATTAGATTTAAATATGCATGAGACCAAATTTTTCAAAAATAAAATCCCTCGTTTTAAATTTGATTTAAAACTCATATCAAGATAAATGTTTATTCGATAAACAAAAGGGTATTTAAAATTGTTTAAATTAACCCTACCTTCCATAAACAATGGGTGTACGTCGATGCTACCCGTATACATGGCCCGACTCATATTATTGAGGGGGTCATGTATGCCGGAAAGCTGTCCACGTCATTGACAACTGTTGTGAGTCGGTTGGAACTCCCTTTAACGTTGGCTCATATTATTGGGGACGTTAAGGGGACCGTCCTTCACGACTCAACATTGATGGGTCAATCTTGACACGTGATAGTAAACGGTGTCATATTATTGGGCCCTTACTGGACGTGAGGTGAATACATGGAGGTTGCACCGGCTGCAATCGGAAACTACCTTTTGGGGGTCATGGATGGCTGATATTATTCGGGTCCATGATCGCTTGATTGGGCTCCATGTACCCACTAAAGAAACCTGTTTTCTCGATTTCATTAGAGGGTGGTGAAATCGTTAAAATAGTGGGAGGGTAATTCATAAAACTAAATGACCATGTTTTATGTCTTAGCGTTTATTTTTATATAGTCAGTAATGCATGTCTGTTTTCTTTTCAGTATAACTTCTATAAAAATGGTTTCGATGAAAAACCCGCTTGCTGCTATACTGGATAGCAACAGGTTCACTGGTCTTAACTATCAAGACTGGCTCCGCAACCTTAATCTTGTACTGGCTTCGGAGAAGCTTCTCTATACGATAGAGAAGTCTCCTTCGGAGGAAACCCCTGCCGATATCAGCCCTGAGGAGCTGATTACGCTTAACCAATGGCGGGACGATGAGGTTAAAGCTCGATGCTATGTGATGGCATCGATGTCCAATGAAATGCAACGGCGCTTTGAGAAGACAAAGTATGCCTCTGCCATACTTTTTCATCTCAAGGAACAGTACGAGGAGAACTCTCGACATGAGAGGTTCACGGCTGTCAAGGAGCTGATGACGAGCCGCATGCGCGATGGGACTTCGGTCCGCGAGCATGGGTTCGCATGATTGGGCTCGTTGAAAAGCTGTCGGGCCTTGATATCGCACTTCCACATGAGCTGTCTGTGGATGTACTTCTCCTATCGCTACCCGCTGCATTTGACCGCTTTGTGGTCAACTTCAACATGAACAAGCTGGAAGCCAACCTTGAAGAGGTGGTGAACATGCTTGTAGTGTTTGAGGGGACTATAAAGAAGGACAAACCCGTCCTCCTTCTGGGTTCTTCTTCCTCTGCGAAGAAGGGACCCAGACGCAAGAGCAAGAAGCGTTCTGCTCCTGTGAAAGAGGAAAAGTCTGCCAAGAAGCCGAAGGCAAGGGCTTCTAAAATTGAATTGAAGTACCAAGTGAATCTCCCGCACCTACTGAGCCAGTACCAGATTTGGTCGCACCTAGGAGATCCGATTCCTAGGGTAGAGCTCCAAAGAGATATGGTTTTATCCTTGAAGATGATCAAAGTGATCAAGTTGTTGGATCTGATCCAAGAACTTTCAAGGAGGCAATTTCCGATGCTGATTCTAATTTGTGGCTTGAAGCAATGCAGTCTGAGTTTGACTCAATGCATGCTAACCAAGTTTGGACTCTCGTTAACCCTCGATTAGAATCTTACTGGCCATAGCCGCATGGTACGACTATGAGATATGGCAAATGGATGTGAAAACTGCGTTCCTTAATGGAAACATTAAGGAAGAGATCTATATGATGCAGCCTGAGGGTTTCACATCTGTTAGAAGCGAGCATAAGGTATGCAAGCTTCAGAGATCGATCTACGGTCTCAAACAGGCATCACGAAGTTGGAACCTGAGATTCGATGAAACAATTAAGGCATTTGGTTTCAT
>KV011183.1:46767-58449 GCA_001598015.1 Dorcoceras hygrometricum | reverse complement strand
ACTGGTTCTTGCAGGCACTATCAGTGATACCTAGGGGATCATGGGGCGATGTTGCTAGATGCTTTACCATGATCCGTTGGGCAGGTCCGGAATTGTGATTCCGGAGCCACAATGGTTGTGGGCCCACGACTAGCTGTATCCCTGAACCATTGAGGGTCACACAAGTACTAGATTCGAGATTCCCGCACGGATACTCAGCTCAATGTGTTGAGCACAAGACGAGGACTTCGGGAAGTGCGACTTTCTAAAAAGTCAACAGGGGTCAAACCGGGGTTTCCCGCTGTTGAGGGGCAAAACGGTCATTTTGCACTGGGGTTCTGAAAAATGGTTTCTCAGATCATAATATTCAGTTTTGGAAACTGAGTCGATCCGTCCGATCTGATCGGCGATCGGAGTTACGGTGAAGTCTCGGTGATGGAGATGAAACGAATGTTCATCCGTTGGACCCGGGCCCGTTGGGCCGGATCCAAAACCCATCACCTATTCTATTTAATATGGGATTATGACTTAACCTAAAAACACAATTAGACAAACCCTAAACCTAATAATCAAAGTTGGCCGCCCCATTTTCTTCTCATAAGCCACCGCCGCCGCCGCCGATCGTCGCCGCCGCCGCCGCCACTTCTCTCGCCGGAAAATTGTTTCCGGCCAACTCGACGAGGAGAATCCGTCCGTGCAGAATTCGTCAGTGCTTCTAGTGCAGGCTGACGAAGGAGTCTCGGTTCTGGTCGTGGACCGGATTGGCGATTTCTACCGCAATCTACCGAGAAGATCCGACGTTATTGTAACTATGGTTGGAGCCAGGCACAAGTGCCAGCAAGCTAATCGTCTAAAACATCCTATGAATGTCGTAGTTTGTTTTGAATTTTTCGTATTGATCGTCTCCCGGCTTTTATTCTATGTTCTTCCGCTGCCTCGCCGGGGGCGGATCCGGATCCCCAACAGAAATGTGTATTTAATGCTCTGTACAACCTCTGTAATGATGCATTAAATGTGTTGGTCCGATTATAAAATTAGGATCAAAAGGAAACTAGCAGCCGCTGTTTAAAATAGCAATTAAAAATTTTGCGCGCTGCTAATTCTTGAGCTGCAATAGCTCGTTGTTCTTGAACAAATAAAATCAATCAGAGCACCGGAAACAGATCTGGTATGATTTAAAAATCATGCGGAAAATACCAAAACTGAATCCTATATTTTAAAACAACTCAAACAGATTTATGTACAAACATAAATCTGTTCAAGACTCGTGCTTGTGTGTGCTACTGAAATGCAATGCTAAGCTGAACTGCAAATGCGTATGCTAGATACATAACAAGTGCTGATATGCATATGCGTGCGTGCTGAATGTAAACGTGCAATGCGTGCTAAGTAAATAGACTGCTGAATGAATAACAGAACACGATACACAGCAATTTGTTTATGGAAGTTCGGATATCAACATCCTACATCTCCCCTTCTTCCACCTCGGAAGGATCCACTACTTCATAACTGCACATCAGCCGCAACTGTGTGACTAACTACATACACAAGAGTTTTACGTCATCATGCTTGGACGGGATCTGTGAACATATTTCGAGATTCATTCACAAACAGTTGTGAATGAATCCGGGTGTGTGAGATTGATACAATGAACGCTCAACTCTCTGTTTTTCTCACACACGAGGGACATGCTCTAATACAAGCTAATCTAGACTTAGCAATCAACACTCGTGAAAAGCTCCTCTCTAATGGCGGTTGATTGCTTCGTCTATCTCTCTATTTTTCCCTCTGTTGGTGCACTGTATATTCAATATATTTTTCCCACAGTATGTAGATGCACCAACGTCGTCACTATCACATCTAACATACGCTTTAGTGTAATCTAGGTCTTTACTCAACACAATTGTAAATCATTACACACATAATGAAAGTAAAGAATGCCATATAAAAGAATGCGAATATCATATATAAAGATCGTTTGTACAAGAGTCAATGAAAACCCACACGCCACAAGTTGGCTAGTTGGGCATCTACTCTAACAAAAAATCCTAAACATCCCTTTCTCAAACAGCTTTGAGCTTTCCGAGCTGAAATTAGACGAGTGGCTCTCTTAATTGGTGTGGCTCTAAATAAACACTGATTTCCTTGGATGGGTTTAACTTATACTTTTCATTGCTTAAAGTTTATAACTACTCCATATTGTGATAATCAATCCATACACAAACTCAAATCAAATTCCGGCATAGGCAATAAAAGTAAGTTAGCAAGTATTATACACCCTTGTAACTCCAACTCTAAGTTACGAAACATTATATTAGTAAAAAAAACCCTTCTCCGGAGGGTATTGTCACATAGCATTCTATTGATAGAAATTTAGGTTGGAGAATAAATTTCTTAACAAAAGTCTATGATATAAAATAATAGGTTCGCTTGAATCTAAAAAAGCGGTAGAAGGTATACCAGCAATAACAATTTCACTTGTAGTCATAGGAGTCTCTGGATTTGCCTGATCTGTTGTCATCACATAAGCTCTACTGGTGATGAGCTGCTTTAATCGCTGACAATCCTTAGCAAAATGACCAGGAGCCTCATCTTTATAACATACATTCTGGCCAACCCTGCACTGGCCAGTATAGTCCCTTTGACACTTTGGGCACACTGGTCGATTTTCAATTATGGGAACTGCATTCATTGATTGTGGTTGTGGATGCCTTTGACCTTGAGACCTATGTAATTGTTGTTGGGCCTCTTGGATTGTCTCTGGTTCTTGAGCTGAAAAGTTTGACGCTTTTGTTGTCGTTCTCCTTCTATCTCATTCCAATCATGTTAAGGTCGGAGGGCTTTATCAACTGCTATCCTGAAGTCTTTAGTGTTCAGCTAACCCAACATCATGCTTGAGCGTTGGTCTCAATCCATCAACGAAATGATGAAGCTTTTCCTCCGCATCTCTTCCAATCAATGGTACAAAATAGCACCCCCGTTCAAACTTACGAATATAATCTCTCATTGGAAAATCCCATGTATCAACGTTAGAAACTCTCAATTCAGCTCCAATCGTACATCCGCATTCAAATACTGATCATAAAATACTTTCTTGAATTCTTCCCAAGAAAGTGCATCCATATCCACTGTTAGTTTGGCTCCTTCCCATCAAATGTAAACTTACAAAATTTTAGATCACGAAATGATAGAACAGCTCGGACCTTATTGGCTGTGCATAAATAGATAAAGTTTACAAAATAATATCGTTCAATTTACAGATGACTACACATAAGATATCTGATACAAATTCATTACAAACTGATAAATCTCCAATCTAAGCTTACAAAAGAGGATGAATATGGAATAGCATGAAAACACAAGTTCCATGATAAACACCTTCCAGTATGATCCAGCCTGCACCCACCATCAAATTCTAAACCTGATCACCTGCACTCCGGGAAAACTAGTTAGCCTATAGGCTCGACAAGTAAATCTGGAAATAACAAATGGACACAGTACATGCATATCAATAACTTTAAAACTGATAAAACTGGCAACTGATAAAGGAAGTAACTTCGAATATAAACTTTCTCGAGTACTCAGTTGTATAATAACTCATAGAATTCATCATTTTTGTGAACGAAATCTCTCCTTAGGTCATAGTTGCTTAATCAAGCTTAAAACTGATTCCAGGTGGAGAGGGACCCAATGACCCTTTTGTCGTTGTCCACACTCCTAGTCTTTAACTCTGTTGGTAAGGCACTCCGGTCCGTTGATCGATTACCACACACCCTATAGTTGGCAGGGCACCCCGGCCCATAGACCGACATCCGACTCACCCTATGGCTGACCATCTATTATCTGTCCAAATCACTAGAACTTTGAAATATACTTCCTTTAAAATTTCTGTATAACTTTCTTTAAATTGCTCTTCGCTGCCCTGATTAAGATCGCGTACATATATGTTTGCAATTTTAAAAATCATTTGATGTTTGAAAACAACTGGGAGTACAATGGAGTTCAACTGAAGAAAAAAATCGAATCAACTCAGGCTATAGATATGATGAACTAGTAGCAGAGCTCTAAGATGATGAACTATTTATTAAAATTGGGTATATGTAGGACCGAGCGCTTGCCTCTTTACCAAATTCTATAGCTGGTGGTAACGGTGCAACTCCAATCTTTTAAACCGTATAGAAACACAAGCGTCACGGTTCGATTGCTCTACCTAGCAGGGGCAATTATTGCACTCCAACAACCCCCCTCCCAATAATTGCGCTCCTTGCAATCAATGGGAATCGAACCTGTGACCTTGGCTCTGATACCAATTGTTAGGATCAAGCGCTTACCACTAGGCCAAAAGCTATAGCTGTTATTAACGGTGCAACTCCAATATTTTAAACCGTATAGCAACACAAGCGCTACGGTTCGATCAATCTACCTAGCAGGGGAAATTATTGTACTCCAACAGTATAACTCAGAATAGATTAGAGCTACACCTTAGAATCATATTTTATAAACTAAAGGATTAAACTTGATTTACAGTATGTGGATCTAAGCTGAATCAGGTCGTAAAACCAGATCAGTTCAGAGAACAGATCGCGAACTTAGGCCAGCTTTGAATACAAAATCAGATCGGAGCTATTTGGTCAACTCATTTAGGAAAGTCAACTCAACTTAGAATGATCATATCAGCTTTAGAATATTGAAATTCAGCTTGGAATATTCGAATCAATCCAGAACAATTGAACTGAATCAGATCGTTGTTTCAAATCAGCTCAGAGAAAATTCAAGTAGACCGGCCTATCAGATCAGAACGGAGTTCTAACTACACCAGCTTTGTTTATCAGCTTGGAACCTCATCCTTAGCTGTCCAGCACGACATGTCCTTGGGAAACATCCAGAAAAATTTTCCTTAAAGCTGCTTTCGTATATCCCAGAAATTTTGAAAGAAAACTAACTCAAACTTTCGCAAAACATTTTCCAGTAACCATTTCTGAACTAGGCTGAAGATGACTAGGCTGAACTACGTCATCCTCAAGGTTAAGCCCCAAATTCCTCTGCAATCTCCTTACCAGCTCTCCTTATCCTCTTAGGTGCTATCTATGAGATAGCAGGGGTAATAAAATATATACAGGTAAAGCACGTTGTCATGCATGCAATAACACAAAAAACCGTGTCTAGACTCGAGTGAACTAGAATCAAAATTGAGCTTATTCCAATTTAAACTCTGATACCAAAATGTCAGACCTGGTGGTCATAATCAATAACTAAGCACACAATTAACGACACAATGCGGAAGCTTAATGCGGGTCAAAATATTTTTTAAGACTTATACAAAACAGCAAGTAAAAATATATGGATACTCAAAACATCAATACTATCCATCACTTGGACTTAATTTCAGAAAAGTCCTTTAAAACAATTTTGCAAATACATACAGAGCTATTCCTGCCTAAAATAAATTCGAAATCCATGTAATAAACAACATTTAATCTCCCAATTATGAGCGTGTGAGCACCGTCATGACCCATCACGGCGTATCAAAAAATTAAAAATTCCACTGCAGGTCAGATGCATGATCCAGATCCACGGTACGTCAACACTTTGTGGCTGAAAGACGGAAGAATTTTTAGAAGGATATCCCAAACTCCAACCAGGATCTGATGTCAATTATCCTATTGGAAGTGGAGCTTGTTGAGATCCGGCTTCAGTATAGGCGTGCTCGGGTGGAGTGAATGCTCTATTATTAGGAAAATAACTGGAGAAATCACCCCAGGGGTCACAGCAAAGGAGCTTTGGTAGATGATTTCCGCAGGGAATCCGCCCCTTTGTGAATAAAGAGGAGTAGCCGGATCCAATCAATAAAGAAGAGCTTCAGGCTACAGTAGTTTGAAGAGCTTCATGATCTATTCAGTTCTAAGGAGCAACAGGCTCCTGAGTGTAGGGGAAGTAGATATTCAACATAATAAAGGAGAGCATTAGGATCCAGTGTATAGTTTTGAGCATTCGGCAAGCTGGATCAGTAGAAGAACAACAGAAGATAGTTGTGCATCAGGCTCATTATCCAGAGATTCAACGTGATACTCTTCAAGGATAGAAGAGCAAGAAGATGTTTTTTTACATTAAATGATCGATTCTCTGGATCTTTTTGACGTTGCTGCTATTGCAGCTCAAACTATTGCTTGGCAAAATTTTGATGATCCTATCTGTCATGTACATGGATGAGAGGCTGAATTCAAACATCCTTTGATCCCTGTTTTGTACAAACCCCAAGTGAAGTCTATAAATCTGCTACAAAAAAGATCAATACCTGCATATGTGGCCAGCATTCTACATGTGGATCAGCTATATTCCAAAGCTGATATGCAAAATTTAAGAGGGTAATATTTTTAGGAATATGGATGTTGTATTGCAGGCTTTAAAATACAAGGATAAGGTATTAGGCATTGATAGTCAGACTCAATCTCTACAACATGCCGAATTTCTCACCAGGGTTGATCAGTGTAAAGTGGAGAATATGACAGAAGTCGCGACCCTTGGCACTTAGTGGGCAGAGCTGGTTGAATTCTTAAAGAATTGCCATGATCCCAAAAGGGGTGGAAAGTAGCAGCATTGTGCAGAGTAGAAGGTGAAAAAAGAATTTAAAAGCTTATCAAATTAGAGAAAAGTTCAGGAGTTTGCAAGAGTAGTGATAGTTAGAAGCTTATCAGATTGAAACAATAGGACTGTACTTGTATACTTATATACTATTAAGAGATTTATAGACTTAAAAATAAAGATAAATTCATTTTAAGTCTATTTGTCCAAGTTTTGTCATCATAAAAAAATGGAAATAGTTAAGATAAAATATTCTATGTTTTGGTGATAACAAAAGATAAGAAAAATTTTTAAAATAAAATATTCTAAGTTTTGATGATAATAAAAGATAAGCTCATGACCAATCAGATCCGAACATAACAATGTTAAGTTACGATTAGATTTGAGGATAAGTTAGGATTGGACAGAACATAACAAAGCTTGTTGAACAGAACAGAACAGTACAGAACAGAGCAGAATTGGTCAAAAATTTTTCAAGAGCAGATCAGATGTAAACAAAAAGATTAGATCTTATCATCCAGCATATAAGAACAGATTATATTGTAGAGTCGAATCAGATCAAATAAGCTTATCAGATCAGAACAGAGAGTAGTATCAGATCAAATCAGAGCTGACTTTGACTTGACTTAAGCTGCGCATTTATAGTCGTTAGACAAGTAAGAAAATAATCAAAACAAGATTAGAGTAGTTGAAGTACAAGGATTGTCTTACAGAGCAAAAATAAAGAGAATTTAATTCTTCAGTATAGAGTGTGTATAGAGAATTAAATGTGTATTAATTGCTTAAGTATAAACGTAAGAATAAATGTGACTATCGATTATATTTTATCATTAAAATCCAAAGCTATAAATACCTGAAGTCAAAAGAAGAGAAGGACTTACTAGGAGTTTACATTCGTGAACTTACTGAGAGGATCCGATTATATTCAATAATCACTGAAAAGTCTTCTAGTTGCAAGCCTTTCAGTTCAGGAAGAACGAGATATATGGAAGCATAGTTTCGAACTTTTAGAAACAAATTCTTGTCCCTTATCTGTTTACTTTATCGTATTTACGTATGCAAATTGATCTAGCCTTTTCTGCACGAATATTTTTTGTAGCTTTAAATCAGATTAAATTGAGACCAAAGATTCAGCTGGTAACTCAGCTGATAATAAACCATTTTAAACAAGAAAATTTTGGCTAGATTTTATTCACCCCCCTCTAAAATCTTCCCGATCCTATCACAAGAATATTCGCTAGCCTCTATACTAACTCATTTAGGGAAGACAAGTTGGTAAGAAAGATCTCTTAAATGGATCAACAGAATAAGTATGTTTATTCGGAAAATGTTTTTGGACGATGAACATATTCTTTGTATGGCTGATATTCATTATTGATATATTGTGTGGAGAACTTCTTCTTTTATTCGAATGATTTTATTATTCTTTTATTCGAATGATTTTCTTCAGTGTCTTTATCGGAATTATTTCTTCGAAGTGTTCTTTATCCAGTGAAATCTTCTTTTATTCGGAACACTTAATTTATCCGAAAAATCTATTTTATTCAAAATCTCTTATTTTATCCAAATATTATATCCAAAAACCCTTTTTTATCCCGAATAATATTTTATCAGGAATCTCGATTCATTCGGAAGCGCTTCTTTATCCGATATAACTTATTCATCCAATTAAGCCTACATCAACTTCTTTTCTTTTGTACGGAAAGAAGATCCAATTTACCCGAAAGCTCTTCCTTATACTTCTTTGTTCTCTTCATACGGTGAGCTTTCTTAAAAATCTTCTGTTACTTTAGTATCAGCAAAACATACATCCAACATCTAATGTGTCTATGTATGCATATAAAATCTTCTTTTTATTAGAATGATTCACCTAACTCAAATGCATTCTTATGCATATAACAACTGAATCATTAATTACTAAAAATTTAATTAAAATTTTATATTCAAAACATTTATTTTTCTTATTTCTTAGTATATAAATAAAATATAAAATAATAAAAGATTTTTTTTAATATTAGAATTTTATATTTTTCATATTTTATCCATGTTTTAGTAGGAGTCTACAAATAATGATAAATTAATATGTATCGGTAGAACAGATCACGTCTAAATTATGATGAGCACAAAACATATTCGTAAGTTTCTAACGCTTCTATTAAGTGCGTAGGAAAAGGCTAAATCAGCTCTTTCGTGAGCTAGTTCTAATTAGATGCAAGCTGGTTCACAGACGCAATCTGATTCAGATTATAAGCAAGCTGGTTAAGGGATGGCATGAGTGAAGCACATTTTAGTCAGGTTCCTTTAGAAGAGATGGATGCAATCATGAAGAGTTGTGTTTCTATAGAAGAAGAAGTGGCAACATTCTTCCAGGAATCCAAGTATGCAAGGTGTCCTGGATCAGTCTCCATAGGTTCTTGATGGCTTTGATCAGACGCGAGCTAAAGAAGAGCACACGACCAGCTGGGAGATACCAACTCAGAGACCAGTTGGGAGAGACCAGCTTAGAATCAAGCCGAAAGAGAAAAGCTGCGATCTGTTGAGGCGATGTCAAAGTTGGAACAGTAAGGGGGCGCCTGAGCGGATCAGTAGAGGAAATCCAAACTGGAACAGTAAGGGGAAGCCCAAGACAGACCAGCAGAGGAAAGATCAGCTCAGACTAATTACTATGCACAAGCTTTATTCAGAATATTAGAAGAAAAATAATTTGTCTGATCGAAATAAATTTCAAATTCTAAGGCTGCAGCGCATTTATAAAGAGAGCTCAAAGTAACAAAGCCTGCAGACGCATTAAATGATAAAGGACGCAAGGTACAACTATGTCAGAACTTTACATAAGCCTTTTCAACGGCTAGGAACTTGTGTCCAATGGATATATCAGATCAGAGGCTATATATATGCTGCAGAGACGATGAACAGAACAAAAGTATGAGCGAGAAGCGGAAGAGCGAAACATAGAAACAGTCGAGATCTTGTACACTCAAGTGGCAGCTAGTGTACAAATTGTGATAGTGCCAGGTGTGAACCGGTGCACTTCCGAGAGCCATATTTCATATTCTATAATCGACTGCACAAACAGGGAAGCATATGAAGATATCAGCTTGAAAAAAGCACTTCCCAGTATGTGAGAAAACAAGAGAGGGTGAGCTTAGAATGTATAATTCTCACACAAAGATTCTATCACATATGAGAGATGAGCTGAATAGATTAGATGAGTGAATAAAAAACAAACAAATCATTGTGGTCTTTTTCATTGAAACGTTAAAGAAGTGTTAGACAAGTCACACAGCCTGTGAGCTGGTGTGCAGTTGAGACTAGGAGTTCTCGCAGGTGAGGGTTGTTGGATCGGATCTGCACAGAGTGCTGTAAGATCAAATATTCTAGTGGATCCTTCCAGCAACGGAAGAATGGGAGATGTAGAATATTGAGCTACGAACTTCCATAAACAAATTCGCAGCGTATTGTTTTCTTACAGCTTACTGTATTCTCGCATACATGTTTTAAAACAAACCGGTTTAAGATTTCAATTTTCAGAGAGTATTTTGGGTCTATTTCAGCATTATTTGTAATCATACCTGATCTACTTCTCGGTGCTAAAACCTTTCAAGAACCAGAGCTATTTCAGCTCAAGTTTTCACAGACAAGATCGCGCGCGATCTGGACCAGCACGCAGCGATGCTCCGTGCTGATCCAGCTTAGGCGAGATCTGCCTTTTGGTTTTTGCGTGCTGTTTTTCAAAACCTTTTTAGATGCACGTAATCTGTGTTTTCAATCCATGAACTGGTGTCCAAGCAGTGTGAGAGCTCACGACACCGAATCGTCCATTTCCATCAATTGGTATCAGAGTAGGTTGTTCTTGAAAAAGCATTTTAAATTGAAAATTTTTAAATGTTTTAAAATATTTTCAGCTCTGATAGTCATCTCCAAACCGTTTTACTGCGGAAAATCTCTCTGTGCTACAAAAATATTTTAAAGGTCTTTAAAACTCATTCTATAAAGATAAGCGGAGTAATCAGAGCACTTTTCCAAAAGAAAAGTGCCTAATATCTGTTCTGACGAGCTGACATGGATGGCGCGAGATCTGTGTGGATGCCAAGATCTCTAGTTTTGGGGCCAAAATTAGAGAAAAATGGAAGAGATTCTGTAAATGGAATCTTCTATTACTCCTCTCATCTAAAAGGATGGGATTTTTCAGTAGCACATGTTAAGTTTTTAAATTCATATCATGCATTATTTACTGCAAATTGTCGTCCCTTGCAAAATGTTTTCATTTCGAAAAACTAAAAATCCCATGTTATGTTAAGGGGAGTTTTGTTTTAAAATATTAAGAGGGAGACAAGATTTCGAAACCCTTTTTGATTACCACAAAAAGGGGAAGAAATATTTCAAAACTGTTATTCGTGCTTACTATTTTCCAGGTTTTGTGTTAATCAAAAAGGGGAAGATTTTTGGATTTGTAGAACAGATCACATCTGAATTTTGATGAACACAAAACATGTTCGTAAGTTTCTGACGCTTCTATTAAGTGCGAAGGCCAAAGCTAAATCAGCTCTGTTGTGAGCTAGTTCGAATTAGATGCAAGCTGGTTCGGTTTAGATGCAAGCTGGTTCAGAGACGCAATCTGATTCAGATTAGAAGCAAGCTGGTTAAGGGATGGCGTGAGTGAAGCACATTTCAGCCATGTTCCTTTAGAAGAGATGTATGTGTTGGTCCTATTATAAAATTAGGATCAAAAGGAAACTAGCAGCCGCTGTTTAAAATAGCAATTAAAAATTTTGCGCGCTGCTAATTCTTGAGCTACAATAGCTCGTTGTTCTTGAACAAATAAAATCAATCAGAGCACCGGAAACAGATCTGGTATGATTTAAAAATCATGCGGAAAATACCAGAACTGAATCCTATATTTTAAAACAACTCAAACAGATTTATGTACAACATAAATCTGTTCAAGACTATGCAAGTGCTAGTGTGCTGCTGAAATGCGATGCTAAGTAAGCTGAACTGTAAACGTGCAATGCTAAAGTAAATGCTGAAAGCTTAAAGAACACAATACAGTACGCGGCATATTTGTTTATGGAAGTTCGGATATCAACATCCTACATCTCCCCTTCTTCCACCTCGGAA
>KV011183.1:4492-17678 GCA_001598015.1 Dorcoceras hygrometricum | reverse complement strand
CACGCCACAAGTTGGCTAGTTGGGCATCTACTCTAACAGTTAAAAGGTCTAGGTACAAGTTTCCATAAATTATTTCGCTTAAATTGATTTAATTCTTCTTGCATTGCTTCTACCCAGCTTGGGTCTGCTAAGGCTTCATCTATTTGCTTAGGTTCTATATGCGAGATGAAAGCTGAATCAAAATGATCATGCAATAGCTAGCTTCGTGTGCGAACAGGAGATTCGATGTTACCTATGACCTGCTCAGGTGGATGATTTCTATTCCATCGAAGATCAAGTCCAATTGGGTTTGCTTCCTGTTCTGCTTGAATGTCTTGCTGGATATCCACATCTGGATTGTCTGTCACTAATTGATGGTTCGCATTCACATCTTGTGCCTCAGATGTTGGTCTAGATACCAATTGATGTGAAGTACTCGCAACTGGTGCTTCAGATGTTGGTAGTTGTGTGGCAAGATCTGTTTGTGCAACATCTCTTTGAGCAACATTTGTTTGGACATCTTGTGCATTTGTCGCTTCAGCTCCAGCAGCAGGCACACTTGGAGAGATCTGATCCTGCGTTGAGTCAACGTTAGTCAAATCGATGACTGGATTACCTGTCAGATCTTGTTGAGCAGTGTTGTGCGGTGTGTCCAGTGCTGGTTCCATCTCTGCTGAATGTCTTTGTTGTGCCACGTCATCATCTGAGTCATCAATGCTGGATGATTCTAGACGTGTACATAGATCGTTAAGGCTCACAGCTGAGTTGGATCTAAAGTTTGTCTCATCAAAGACAACGTGTGCTAACTCTTCAATAGTTAGACTTCTATAGTTGAATACTCGATAAGCCTTGCTCACTGCTGAATAACCTAGTAAGATACCTGCATCAGATTTTGCATCAAAAGTTGTTAGGTACTTCTTACCATTATTATGAATAAAACATCTACACTCAAACACCCTGAAATATGAAATATCAGGTTTCTTGCCACTTCAGATCTCATATGGGATTTTATCGTGCATCTTGTTAATCATAGATCTGTTCTGAGTGTAGCAAGCTGTATTAACTGCTTCTGCCCAGAATTTTTGTGAAATGCCAGAATAAGCAATCATAGATCTTGCAGCTTCTTTTAAAGTGCGATTTCTCCTCTCAACAAGCCCGTTATTTTGAGGAGTTCTAGCTGCAGAAAGCTCATGCTTTATCCCTATGTCATCCAGATAAGAAGATAATTTTTTACTTAAAAACTCAGTACCACGATCACTTCTTATCCTGTTGACTGTACAAGATCTGTCAATTTTCAAACGTTTTAAAAGCCGAATGAGTTGGTCAGCGGTATCAGATTTTGCTTTTAAAAACAACACCCAAGTGAATTTTGTAAAATCATCAACAACAACTAGGGTGTAGTTTGTTCCCCCTAAGCTTGTTACGGGAATAGGACCAAAGAGATCCATATGTAAAAGCTCTAAGCTTCGGGAAGAACTTTTACCGCCTTTCTTTTTAAAATTATAACGAATTTGTTTACCAAGCTGACATGCGGCACAGATCTTGTCTTTAGAAAAATTGATTTTGGGCATACCAGAAACCAGTTCATGCTGACTCAAATGGGCAAGTGTTTTAAAGTATAGATGGTTCATTCGCTGATGCCACAACCAGCTCTTGGAAAAGTTGGCTGCCAAGAAAATTTGTTCAGATCCCATGGGCTCTGACCAATTGATAATGTAGATATTCCCCGATCTTTAACCTACCAATACAGTCAGTCCATCTGGACTCTGAACTGTGCATGTGTGCTGTTGAAAGTTAACTATGTAACCTTTGTCACATAGCTGCTTATGCTAATCAAATTATAATGCAAGTTATCAACAACTAAGACATCAAATATTGAAATGTTACCGTGAGTAAGCTTACCCTTACCCACAGTGTTACCATGTGAGTTATCACCAAAGACTATTTTTGCGCCTTTGTGTGGAGTAACATCTGATAGCAGCATTGGGTTTCCATTCATGTGCCTTGCACATTCACTATCCAGGTACCATATGATAGACTCATTTCCAGCTTTGTACCTGTTGTCCTGCGATCATAAAATCAGATTTTGGTACCCAATTTTACCTGGGTCCAGATAGGATTACCCCTTTCGGGATCCATACTTAAATGACTTTAAAAGTTTTCCCAGTATGATAGTCCATAAGGGTTTGTGTAGAATTATTGTGAGATCTGTTGAGCTATGGTTTGTTATTTTGACCATTCAGATCTCTACGGGGCCTAACCTTTTTCGATTCAGATTTAACTTTCTTAGAGTCACGTCTTTGTTGGTTCTGAACAAACGACTTGGATCCAGCTTTTGCCTTTTCCTTGTCAAGTTTGTTCTTTAGCCAACCAGACTTAGAACTCTCGGGTCTGTCATAGCCAATACCAGCTTTTCCTTTCTTATTCAATAACTCCGAGATCTGGTCATCCTACCGTACCGACTCGCATGGATCATGTATCACATTAGATTTGACAAAGCTCATCTTTTTGAACTTGTCATGTGCTAGATTTGATTGAGTAAAAGTCTCTCCAGAGCTGCTTTCACCAGTAGTGAAACTTAAGCCAGTTATTCATTCGCTGGCTTCTGAATCTCACACATCTTATCTAGAGAGATAGAAGACTGGGTCCAGGAGCTCATTATCGAATTTAGCTTTTCAATTTCAGACTCGAGCTCACTGGATCTTATACTCAAAGATTCATTCTCAGTCTTCAGCTTACTAAACTCGATTTAGTTTCACCAAGTTTTAACAGATCTTGGTTCCACTGAACTATTTTTCAAATCTACGTTTTCAGCTTTGACTTCCTCGAATGTCTGAGAAAGCTTACGGTACTCATGGACCATTTCATTTAATGCAGTGATTAGGTCCTCTCGTGTAAATTCAGTATTTGAAAAATCGAATACCTCATCTTCTGAAGTTTGATTGGCCATGAGACAGTGAACTTCCTCCTGTTCACTATCGCTGGATGAAGAGATGCTTGATGAGGAATCTGTATCGGTATCTGCCCAGTTCTTGTTGCTTTCTTCAGCAACTAGTACTTTGCAATCATTCTTTCTGCTGCGCCTCTTATCAGCTCTTGTCCTCATCCTTCTATATTTTGATCTCTCCTTGGATCTATCTTCTTTCTTGTCATGCCTCTTGAATCTGTCCTCTTTCTTAGGCCTGTTGCAATCAGCAGCAAAATGCCCTGGACGACCACAGTTAAAACAATTCTGGTCAGTGATAACCTTATCAGATTTATGTGCATTATTGTAAGAGAAATAAGGTTATAAGATTTTCTCATGAATTTCCCAAACTTCTTAACAAAGAGGGACATGGAATCGTTGCTGATTTGTTCTGCAGACTTGCTAGTGCTTGGAGAGCACTGTTCAGATGTTGCTGCCAATGCTTTAGTTGGTTGAGATGTGGATGGTCCTGCCTCAGATCTTGTTTCCAACTCAAACTCATAAGCTTTTAGATTTGCAAAGAGGTCATGCAATTCCAGCTTGTTCAGATCTTTCGATTCCCGCATGGCCATTGTTGCTTGTTCATATCTTTCGATTCCCGCATGGCCATCGTCTTAACGTCCCACTCTCTGGGCAATGCTCTCATCACCTTCAATGCCAACTCACGGTTGCTGTATTGATGGATCTGTGTCAACAGACCCAGATTGAATTTTGAATTACACAAAACTTATTATTGTGTTTCTAACAACTCTACATGAATGTGCAGATGATAACAGGAGAAATCTGTTAGAGAAGCTTTCTGTTGAAGATGTCTGTTGAAGAAGGTTGATGAAGAAGATTCAATAGTGAAAAGAAGCATTCAGTAGCTGTTGGAATGAAGATAGGTGAAATCTGGAAGATTGAACGAAGATGAAATCTGGTCAGAAGCAAAATAAAGATAATGAACAGAAGAAGTCTGAAGTGTACGATGAACAAGAGAAGCTGGAGAAGATGGATTCAGCAGTAGCTGTGATCAGCAACGATGACGTCAGCATTGCTGATTGGAAGAAGTTATTATCAGCAACTATGACGTCAGCAATATCATCAGACAACTAGATGGATCAGCGATGATGACATCAGCAGTGATGTCATCACAATCAGCAGTTGACAAGAGAAGCGCAAGAGATGGAGCGACGTCGTTTAACTCTTAACAGTGTATCAGCCGTAGCGCTAAACAGTAGATGCAACCAGCTGTTGCAAGCTTTCAGCAGTAAGCTACAGGTTATCCAGTCGCAAGCTACAGTACAACTAGTCGATGGTACTTAACGTTAGCGATAACAAAACGATGTCGTTTGGATAAATGGATACGACAGCGTTTTGCCTTCGCGCTAAGATTCAGTCGATGGTTTTTGCGATGGTGATAACCAGCAGGTACATCTCCTAACGGAAACCAGCAGAGAGCTACAGTGGATCATTTATCCAAACGCAAGCTACAGGTTATCCAGTCGCAAGCTACACAACCAGTCGATGGTACTTCAAGACCAACGACTGGTGTACCAGCTGCAAGCACAGACTTTCAAATTGTATCATTACCACCAGCTGGACAACCAGATGCAAGCACATCATATCACCCAGTTTTAAGACCAGCGTCTGGACAACCAGTCGCAAGCACCTCTTCCTAGCTATTGCAATGAAGGTGAACCAGCTGTTGCGCGAAGTGTTGTGACAAAGAAAAGACAACAGCTGAGCGAACAGCTGTTGAACAATTTGTTGGAGCACATTCAGCTGTTGGGATGCAATCAACGCTCAACATGGAGAGAATCAATGGCTGAAATTGAGTCGTGCAAATGCCTTAAATCAAGGGGACAAGATTTGTACTATTCTGGGAAATAGTACAATATACAGAGGATGGTTGCACCAATTGGGAAGAAGAAAAATTGGCCTTGACAAGCGCAGAAGAGATTTGAATTTACTGTCTAACGGCCATATTTGGGGGAAGCCATATAAATACAAGAAGCACTGTTGAAGATATGTGATCAGTAGTGATGATTTCGTGAAGATTTTGACAAAGTGCAAAATACAGAGGGAAGAATATTGGAGACGAAGCAGTAGACCGCCATTAGAGAGGAGCGCATAGCGAGTGTCTACTTCTGAGTCTCAATCAGCTTTTGTAGAGCATTTCCCTAGTGTGTGAGATTTATTTTTACGAGAGTTGTGCTTACACTGTAAATCTCACACACACAGAGATTCATTCACATTCATGAGAGTTGAGCAAAATTGTATAGTGAATGAATCTCAAACCCAAACAAAAATCAGATCCCATCCAAGCACGACGACGTTAAACTCTGTGTTTGTAGCCTTTCTCACATAGGCGTAAAACAAGTGAGTGACAGCCGAGGGTTGGTGGAGTCTAGGAGTTCTCGCAGCTGCTGGTTGCGGGATCGGGTCTGTACACAATGTGTAGATCAAATCTTCTAGTGAAACCTTCCAAGGAGGAAGAAGGGGAGACGTAGGACATTGATGTCCGAACTTCCATAAACAAATAGCGTGTATTGTATTCTGTTATTCACTTCCGCATATGCACTTATTTAGCACGCACGCATATAGTTAGCACACACGCACAGTTAAACAGATTTCTAACATAAATCTGTTTGCATCGTTTTAAAATTAGGATTCAGTTCTGGTGTTTTCCGCATGTTTTTATTACATACAACATCTGTCTCCGGTGCTATGTTTTATGTTCAAGAACCCGAGGTATTGAACCTCATTATAGCAGCGCAAAATTTATTTTTCAATAGCAGCGTTGTTAAGTCTTATTTTCGGTCCTAACATGTATTCTTTACCCAAACTGGTAATCTCTAGTACAACAGCCCTGAAGCGCTCATCAAACTCTGCCATGGTTTCTCCATCTTTCATCTTAATTGATTCATATCTCTGTTGGGCCACTGTAAGCTTGTTTTCCTTCATCTCATCATTGCCCTCGTAGATTTGTATCAGCTTCTCCCAAATCTCCTTGGCAATGGTGCAGGTTTTGATTTTGCTGAACATATTCTTGTCCAGCGTCTTGTATAGAATATCCCTGGCCACATTGTCCAGATTTGCCTTCTTTTCTCTTCATTGGTGTATTCGTGTCTCCTCTTTTCCACATATTCTGGTGCACCATCACTCATCGCGAATGCTATGTTTATCTTCATTATTTTCATTGGACCATCAGTGATGACTGACCACATGTCATCGTCTTGAGCAGCCAAATGCGCTTGCATTGTGATCTTCCAGTCATCATAATCCTCCTTAGAAAACATAAGAATCTTGTTGTGAGAGGTAGACATATTGAAGTATATAAATCACAAATAACAGACTGTTCAATACTGAGATAGCGCAGGCTCTGACACCAATTGATAGGATCAATATGGCTCCAAAAACAGGCCTAGGATTTCAAAAGGGGGGGTTGAATGAACTCCTTGGTATTTTTAGTATTTTCAAAACCTTAAAAACGATTTTTACAAGCACCCGCTTAACTTAAATCCGAGTTACCATATTTAAGGTATCTTAGTCCCAAAAGCTGATTTATCGGTTAACAGTAAATGTGCGGAAATAAACCGATTAATCAGTGAACAATTCCGTAATAAATAAATGCAGTAATGTAAAAGTATATAGTCAAGAGTTTGTTTATGGAAGTTCGGATATCAATATCCTACGTCTCCCCTTCTTCCTTTTCAGGAAGGTTCCACTAGAAGATTTGATGTTTACAGCCTCTGTAACCACCCAGTCACTGAGCCTCGCTCAAGATGAACTCCTAGCAACTCCAATCAACAAGCAGGCACAGCTGCTGAATACAAGTAAAAAGAATTTTCGAACTGCTTCACAAAGCCAGTTCGTTACAGACTCAAAATGATGATACAGTGAAATACACAACTATTTGAGACTGTAGATCTTCTGGTTTCTATACTATGAAACACGATTCAACAAGGTGAACCAGAAGATGACTCGAAGATTGAAATCTAAGAATGCTTGATTGAAAGTTCTTCGAGTTGTATCACTGAACTTCAAATGATTTTTCTGTGAGAATATCCAGTAACTGTGTGAGCTTTTTGTTTTTGAGAAAGCTTCGTGAGAATGTAGCGATTCACACAGAGTATGATGGAGAGTTGAATGACCTAGAGTGAGAGCGATTCTTCAATTTAAATTCCAGCTATTTATACCTCCAACGGTCATTAAATTCACCTAAGGAGACAAAATCCTTTTTGGATATATGTTCATCGTACAACCATATATCATGCTCCACCAAATGGTAAATTGTGATTCGTCAGAGCCAAATTGTCGTCTTTCCATATTTTGGTAAACATCGTATAACGCCCTCCGCGTACTGTGTACTATTACCCAAAATAGCTCTGACATTGTCTCCTTATTTCCAGGAAATTGTACGATTCAATCTTCATCATTGATTCTTTCCAATTTGAATATAGATAGCATTTGATTCGGTTCGTCGTTTGTGCCTGAAGGTTTTCTATTGATCAGTTCTTTCTTTCTTGAAGAAGATTGATTAACTCATCGCTGATCGAATATATATAGCTGTCACATCTGAATGCATAGAGACATCTGACTACTTGCGATCTCTGATTGCTTAACGAAATCTGATATATCCCCCTTTTTGTAAGTTTTGGAATAGAAGAGATCTGATACGTTAATTTGTCACAATAATACGGACAGTTCTGTTGACAGACACCACCGCTGATTCAATAACGAAGTCTGATACGAAGACATCTGAATCACTCTAGAGCACTTTCAACAGTAGAGACCTGACCCGATAAACTGAATAAACTGACCTGATAACCCAACTGTTCCAAAACCCGAATCTGATCGAAATCTTTAACCCGATAAGAAGTCTGATTACTCGAATGTCATCGTTAAGTCCAATTCTTGTCTTATTTTTGTTATCACCAAAACTTATAAATTTTACTTTAACAACTAGAAGACAAACTAATTTGTCTGATCGAGACAAAGTTCAAAATATAAGGATGCAGCGCATTTATAACTAGATCTCAAAGTCAACAAAGCCTGCAGACGCATTAAATGATAAATGACGAAAGGTACAACTATGTCAGAACTTTATAGAAGACTTTTCAACGGCTAGGAACTTGTGTCCAATGGATATATCAGATCAAAGGCTATATATATGCTGCTGAGACGATGAACAGAACAAGAGTATGAGCGAGAAGCGGAAGAGCGAGATGTAGAAACAGTCGAGATATTGTACACTCGGGTGGCAACTGGTGTACAATTCGTGATAGTGCCAGGTGTGAGTTGATGCACTGTCGAGAGCCTTATTGCATATTCCATAATCGACTGCACAAACATGGAATCATATGAAGATATCAGCTTGAAAGAAGCACTTGCCGGTGGTGTGAGAAAACAAAAGAGAGTGAGCTTACAATGTATGATTCTCACACACAGATTCACTTATATATGAGAGATGAGCTGAATAGATTAGATGAGTGAATCAAAAACAAACAAATCATTGTAGTCTTTCTCACTAAGACGTTAAAGAAATGTTAGACAAGTCACAAAGCCTGTGAGCTGGTGTGCAGTTGAGACTAGGAGTTCTCGTAGCCGAGGGCTGTTGGATCGGGTCTGGGGAGAAATACATTAAAATTAAGAATGAAGAAAAAAACTTAGATTTGAATAATAACACTCCTCTTTAATAAATCACTTCGAATCCTCATAAATCCGGTTCAACAGACTCAGGATCAGTTTGGTATAATAGATGAGATGAGAAGAATAAAGATATATTGTGATAATAAAATATTACGTGAAATAGTATGTTATAAATAGTAATATATCAAATACATAATTTTTTTTATAAATATGTGATACACAATGAACTGTTTTTGACTCCAAAATCTTGGCTGATCCCATCCTTATATCGCACTCAGAGTACCCATTGACACAAACAGGAGAGTACCTCTCGCAAAATAGACAAAGATCGCCTTCATTCTTTATCAAATTAAACCTAGTTTTTTTCTTATATACAAACATTCCCAAAATAACGAAATTAAGAGGTGACGGTAGCTCTTGTCATCGTGTTGTCTCTGCCTTCTTACAATGAATGACACTGTGTATCTATAGTATATGTGTAGTATATAATGTTTTAGTGGATCATGGGAGTCAAATAATGAAAACTTAGAGCTTTAATATATTCCATGACTATAAAGCTTATTCTTATTTCTCTTTTTTATTCAAAAAGATTTCTTCAATATTTGATTAAGAATATATATTATCAATATGCTCTACGGTGGAATAGTGTATAATGTTTGAAAATATTGTATGTATATCTCTTTCCAATCCTTTCATTTCACTCATGTTCGGGTCAAATCTGGTTTGACCACAAATCTAACCCGAAAAAATAATCTGGAGGGTCGGGTTGACCCGATTTGCTACATTTTTTAGTATCATATATTTGAAAACAAAAAACTATTGGATGTTGATATTAAAATTTAGTCATGTGATATTTATTTGTAAAGTATTGATCAATTTTAAACACTTTTGCTTTTTCTGTGTATTATGACTTTTTTCTATAGTTTGACTTTTTCCAAATTTAAATCATATATATGTGAAGTTTTGTTATTACTTGTTTTCAAGTTTTTGTTTATTTATTTTTATATACAACATATAAAGTAAAAATTAAACCAGGCCGTGTTTGGTATAAGAAATTTTAATAATATTTTCGTCGACCAGACACGAACCCTTTCTAATATTGCTTCTGTTAATCACATTGACCGATTTCATGCAGCGATTGAATCTATTCTACGGTATATGGCACACACAATGTCCCAAATAACACTCAACTGGCACAGTGTTGGGAGCACATAATTTCTTGCATTCCTCAAGACTTTTACACATAAGCTTGCTTGATTCCATCCTTTTCTCGCATGGCAGGCAAAATCCATCGACACAAGCCGGTGACGGATCGCAAAATCCTATACATTCTTTATCGCTCTTGCATCTCGGCCAATTAATTTCTGGTGCTCTCGCCTTATTTATCCATGCGATCGAAGACGTAAAACCTGTGAAGATTATTAAAAAAATTAGAATAATAAATAATAGAGTGGTGAGAGGTGTTACAGTACATATATGTATGTCTGTACTTATGAGATTATGTATCATATGGTATAGTTTATGTAAAAGTAGTATGCTGACCTAAACAAATAAGCAAGAGAGAGATGAAAACGGGGGAAAATGAAGAGTTGGCCATTGGATTAGGTAACTCTATTTGTTACACGATTTGATCAAGATCAATTTGATGCGCACATGCATTTATAGAGAGGAGATTGGAAAACTCTGATTCTAAAATTAATTGTTTTAGATTGAGTATAGATTCTGGGTTGATGTGTAAACAAACCTTAATTTGAAATTTCACAATCTGCGGAGATTTAGCAATGAGGATGACTATATTAGGCAAGTAAATCGAATTCTTAAGAAATTAATTGATTTAATTAACAGTCAACGATGTTTGATAACGCATTTAATGAATTGCATTTTGCAATACAATTTATTGAATATATTTATAAAAATTATAAGAGCAATAAGATCAATTTGTTTTTCCGAAGAATATTAAACATTCAATAAGTTTAGTTAAATAGGTATCATGAATTGTTTTTAAAACCGACTCGGAACATATTTTTTAAAATTATTAGATCTATTTTTTTTTTAAGAATATCGTTAAGTTTTAAGAAATTATTCGCATTAGATAACGTACCATTTGGCCTATTTTAACCGGTTAATTAGTTAGTATGTATCATGCATAATTTAAAACCGATCGATTTGCTCGAGAATCGATCGCTGGTTCGGTCCAGTTCACGTTAGATAACGTACCATTTGGCCTATTTTGACCGGTTAAAATCTCATAAATCAGTTGAACCTATCAAACCGGTTCAACCAATTTCACTATTTTTATATTTTTTGAAAAAAAAATTATTTCTTATTATTTTAATCCAAAAAAATATTTGGTTATATATTCATATATTCACGTGGAATTTAGATCAATAGATATATCTTTATATATATATATTTATATTTTTTAAAATTTTAAAAATTAATTATGTTATTTTAATATTTTATTAATATACAATATGTCGAGTTAAGCGTGCATGGCTGATACCAGTATTGACATGGGTGACCTCCTGTGAATTTCTCGTACATCAAGCTGCTAACGTTGCGCCGCTTGATTAGGTTGGTCATGTGGGCTGTAAAAGTATGATGTCAAATCTTAACGGGTAGTATTATCTCTACTGGGGGTAGCGCCGACGGTAGGGGAAGAATAATACTGATCTCTAAGGGAATTGTGACAGCACCAGCAGTTAGACAGGCACCACCCCTAAGTCATGGTCCTAACAACCCAACTCTAATGCAGACAATAGGTGCAATCTGCACTGTCACATTATACAAAAATTGTTAAGATCGAAAAACAGGGGGTGTCCATGAGCTCTGTCACAACTCACGTAGGCTCTCACACAGTTCAAGCACCAACCCCGTGAGCTACGTGCATTTGAAAAGTCATTTTGAAAATCAGCACGCAACCAGCAGCCATATCGCACCTAAGCTGGTACTGCTGCGAGCTGGTCGCATGATCTGGTCTGTTAAATTTCGAGCTGCAATAGCTCATGTTCTTGATAGGTTTTGAGCACCGAGAAAAAGATTGCGTATGAAATAAATTCATGCGGAAACAACCCAAACTGAACTCTGAAAATTGAAAGCTAAATGAACATGTTTTAAAACATGCTATGAGTATGCAGAAACTAACTGCAGAAAGCTGTAAATAAAAAAAACTGTATGCTGTGGATTTGTTTATGGAAGTTTGGAGCTCAATCTCCTAAGTCTCTCCTTCTTCCGCAATCGGGAAGGATCCACTAGAAGACTTTGATTATAGCGTCCCTCGCTGTAACCCATTCCAACAGCCCAGCAGACTGCGAGAACTTCTAGCAACCATTGCACACCAGCCCGCAAGCTGCGTGTGTCTAACTCACTTCTTTTATGTCTCAGTGAGAAAGGCTACACACTTTTATTTAACGTCTCAGTGCGAAAGACAACAATGATTGTTTGTGATTGTGATTCACTCACTAATCTATACAGCTCATTTCTCAAAACTGTGAGTGAATCATGTGTGAGAAATTACAGTGTAAGCTCTCTCTCAAATGTATTCTCACACACTGGGAAGTGCTTCTTCAAAGCTGATAACTCATTTTCTTCTCATTTCTTTTCTTTCTAGTTTTTCTCTGTCGTTGTATGTGTGTTCTCTGTTTCCAGCTTGCTTCTTCTGATATATATATAGCCTCTTATGCAAATCATATCCGTTGGACACAAGTTCCTAGCCATTGAAAAAGCTTCTGAAAAGTTCTGAAAATGTTGTACCTTGTGTCCTTTGTCATTTAATGCGTTTACAGGTTTTATAGACTTTGAGCTCTCTTCATTAATTGCGTCGTAGCCTTTGCTGATTTTTAGCTCTGTGAATCTATACCTGATTTGAACAGGACGAATCAAATCAGTTTGAAAAACGTTAATTCAATCTTCACACATATTTGTGTTCAAACCGCTTTGCTCTGAGCTGCTTTCTGTTCTCTGAGCTGATTGCTGAACTCTGGGCTGGTCACTCAGCTGATCTCACCCAACTGGTCTCTACCAGCTAGTTGCTGAGCTGGTTTTTCCCAACTGGCTACTCAGCTTATCCTGATTAATACTGCACTTCTAATATGTCTAAGCTGATTCTAATATTTTCTGTTCTGAGCGTTGTTCTTTGCCATTGAACTGATGTTGGTCCGAAAATAGGATAAAAAAGATAGCCAGCGCTGATTTGACAAACAGTAAAAATTTTGCGCTGCTATAAACGAGCTGCAATAGCTCAAGGTTCTTGAACATATAAAATACAAAGAGCACCGGAGACAGATCTGGTATGAAATTAAAATCATGCGGAAACACCAGAACTGAATCCTTAGTATTTTAAAAACGATTCAAACAGATTTATGTGCAACATAAATCTGTTCGACTGTGCAAGTGTGCTAACTGTGTATGCCTTCAAATATGTTATGCGATGCTAAAGTAAAGCAGGTGCTGAATTAATAACAGAGTACAATACACAAGCGATTTGTTTCTGGAAGTTCGGACATCAATGTCCTACATCTCCCCTTCTTCCACCTCGGAAGGATCCACTAGAAGACTTTGATGGTTACAGCACATCTGCAAACCCCCACCCACACAAGAAGCACTTGT
>KV011182.1:87573-103472 GCA_001598015.1 Dorcoceras hygrometricum | reverse complement strand
CCGGATTCTTGTAATACCGGTTGGAGCCAGGCACAAGTGCCAGCAAGGTAATCCTCTTAAACATCCTATGAATGTCGTAGTTTGTTTATGATTTTTTGTATTGATCGTCTCCCGGCCTTCATTGTTTGTTCTTCCGCTGCCTATCCGGGGGGCGGATCCGGATCCCCAACATCTAATCCCTGACTCTTCTGTCAAATTATACCTTCGTTATTCTCTGTGCTCAAAGTACTTCACTCACACTCTGTTTCAACACTTCCTGAGAACTTCACAGAATCAAAGTCCGATATCTGTATTCAAGATGTTCTCAGTATCTCGAATTCAATCTTATTTATAGACAACGGTCTCTGGTTTCCTGCAGCATTTCCAACGTGTTCAATTCGAATTCCACGTGTCATGCTGAGTATTCAAATAGGATATACTCCCACCACTTCAAAAGTGGATAACGTTAAACAGATTCCTCAACTGTTTATCTTCCTCAGTCACTGGTCGAAAAATCAGCATTCTCTTGTTATACAGCAGGTGCACCAACCAGCAGTAACAACCAGTCGCAACAAGAATCCAGTCGCAACACTTCGAAAATCAAAACGATGTCATTACAACTAATTCCAACGACGTCGTAACGTGTCATCAGCTGGTATCACCTCTATTAAAAGAAACCAGCAGCTTCTCCTATTCCAACGACTGATTTCGCTAATTTATTCAAACGGTGACGTATTGCTATTCCTGTTCATAAATCAAACAACATCATATTGTTCCCCCGACTGGTTAACCAGCAGATACAACAAACCATCGACTGGTCACTAATTCATACCAAACGACTTCGTATCGAGGTTCCTGTTCATGAGTCAAAACGATGTCGCATTGCTCTCTCAGCTGGAACCAAATTTCACATACTCGCCTCGACTGGTTCGCGTTTATTACCAAAACGACGACGTCGCACCTACGTCATCAAAACCAGTCGAGACATCAATAAACCAGCAGGTACACAAAGAATTCTTGCCACTGGTTCCCACGTGCGTAATAGTAACCAACACGTGGCGCTTCCTCGTTGATCCTTGTATTCGCGCGTCTGCTTCCAGCTGCAACCAATATTAGCACCTCGACTGATTTTCAAAATTCAGCCACTCGCGAGCTACAGTAGTGTTGACCCGTATTGATTTTGCTACCGTAACCTGCTTTTGAACGATTTTATCAAATCACTTCGCCTGGTCGCTTCGTCTGGTTTCCACATTTAGCGAAATTCAACGATACACAGTTCCTTAATCACCCAACACTTCCAGAAGAAATCCGAGCTCATAATCAAGCTTCATCAAAATCTATTATTGGAAAATCTTAAATGTCAGAATTACTAATCCTCTTCTTAATTATTTCGGGCATTACACATTGCGTATCCCTCGCGGCAGTTGAAACCGCACGAGACTCGCTATCCAGTCCATGATTTGGAGCTTGCAGCGGTGGTTTTTGCGTTGAAGATCTGGCGTCATTACCTGTATGGCGAGCAGTTTGTGGTGTACTCGGACCACAAGAGTTTGCAGTATCTGTTTTCGAAGCCTGACTTGAACATGAGACAACGTCGTTGAATGGAGCTGCTAAAGGACTTTGATTGCGAAATCAAGTACCAGCCTAGGAAGTCGAACGTAGTAGCCGATGCTTTGAGCAGGAAGGATAGTGAGATGCTTGCTTCGTTGTACATCTCTAAGAATCAGGAGCATCTTAACACTACTGGTTGGAGATTCTACCCGGCTGATGATTGTGTGGTGGTTTCGTCTTTTCAAGTGGAGCCACAGATTTTTTCGACTATTCGAGCAGCTCAAAGGACTGATCCTTCCATCCACGAGTTGAAATTGAAGGTCAGGGCTGGAGAACTTGAAGATTATTCTGTTTCTTCTGATGGTTGCTTGAGGTTTCGTGGCAGGTTGGTTGTGCCTAACCTCATTGATTTGAAGGAGGAGATCCTTCGGGAAGCGCATTGCAGCAGACATAGTGTTCACCCTGGTGCACGGAAGATGTACCATGCGTTGAAGCCGCACTTCTGGTGGGCTGGCCTGAAGAGCGACGTTGCTGGTTTTGTCGCTCGTTGTTTAAACTGTCAGATGGTTAAGGCCGAAAGGATGAGACCTGGTGGTCTGTTGCAGAGTTTGGAAGTGCCCCAATGGAATTGGGAGCACATTGCTATGGATTTTGTGACGCATCTGCCTCGTTCCAGCAGAGGATGCGATGCTATTTGGGTGGTTGTAGACCGACTGTCGAAGTCTACGCATTTCATTCCCTATGGAATGACCTTCTCGTTGAAGAAAATGGCGAGGCTGTACATTGATTCTGTGGTTAGACTGCACGATGTGCCTGTTTCAATCGTTTCAGACCGAGATCCAAGGTTTAATTCCAGGTTTTGGAAGAGTTTGCAAACAGCTTTGGGTACCAGTTTGGCTATGAGCACAGCATATCACCCCCAGACAGATGGCCAATCTGATAGAACTATCCAGACGTTGGAGGATATGTTGCGAGCTGTTGTATTGGATTTCAGAGGTAGCTAGCAAGATGCGTTGTCTTTAGTTGAGTTTTCCTACAATAACAGCTATCAGGTGACGATCGGCATGGCACCGTTTGAGGCTTTGTATGGCAGGAAATGCAGATCGCCAGTTTGTTGGGAAGAAGTGGGGGAGAAGCAGCTATCTGCCCCAGATTTTGTGCAGCAAATGAAGGATCATGTTGATCTAATTCGACAGTGGATGAAAGCTGCCTAGGATCGCCAAGCCAGTTATGCGAATAAGAGGCGTTGACCTCTCGAGTTTCAGGTTGGTGATCAAGTTTTTCTCAAAGTTTCTCCGTTTCGCAGTGTGATGCACTTTGGACGCAAGGGAAAGTTATCCCCTCGTTATGTCGGACCGTATGTGATTGTTGAGAGGATTGGCCCTTTAGCATATCGGCTGTTGTTGCCTCCGAAATTGTCTTCTCTACATGATGTCTTTCATGTTTCCATGTTGAGGAAGTACGAGCCAGATCCGTCTCATGTGCTTAGAACCGACGAAGTGGAGCTAGATCCGTCTTTGAGTTATCAAGAATATCCCTTGCAGATCCTAGGCAGAAAAGAGTAACAATTGAGGAATAAAACCATTCCGTTGGTGATGGTGCAATGGAGCAAACATGGTAGGGAAGAAGCTACTTGGGAACTGGAAGAAAAGATGCAGCGCGAGTAGCCGCATCTGTTTGAGTAGCTGTTAGTTTTTGATTGTGTTCCTTCCCTAGTTGTTGATTGTTTGCTCAGTTATCTTGAACTCTTGGCCTGTGTTAGGAGAGTTTCTGTTTTGGCTTGCTGTTGTTGAGTTGTATTTCAGATTGTTGTTTGATTTCGGGGACGAAATCCTTTTTAGTGGGGGAGAAATGTGAGACCTGAATTTTTATAAGAGATTAATTGTTGAATTAATCGGTTTTTAGATATTTCTGGTGGTTCAGATCTCTGTTGTATGTTTGGTTTGCATTTTTGGGTCAGATTTCACATTTAAGAGCAATTCTGGAAGTTTTCGTAATTTTGGTATTTTGAGGAGAGATCTGGTTTTGTTGTGGGATCTGGTCGGTGGTAAATCCAGTCGCAACGTTTAATTGGTAGCGCGAGATCTCGATACGCCGTCGTTTCTATGAAGTCTGGTAGCGTCTTTTGTATCCAGCCGTTGCATTTGTGTGTTTGTATCCAATGTCAAAACGACAGCGTTTAGTTGAGTTAGAGCGACGCCGTTTTGGTTTTTGCGTCTGGTACCAGCTGCTAGGAGTTTGTTGCGTCTGGTTAAGCAGTCGAGAGCCCGTCAACGCTCCTATAGCTTGTGTCTGCTTGTTTCGCGCGAAAGTTAGCCTCTGGATGACGTAGGATGTGCGACGTTGTTTTGACTAGCGCTAAGGAATCCAGACGTTGGGATTATGCGACGCCGTTTTATTAAGTTGGAACGCAGCGTTTTGATGCAACGTCTGGTACCAGCTTTTGGGTGTTAGGCAATCCAGCTTTTAGATTTGAGAACCAGTCGTTGGGTTGTTATGCGTCGTATGGTTTTGTCGGTGGACTTTTTAACCAGCTTTCACGCGTGTATTTATAGGAAGACTTGGTCTTCGATTTGAGATACCAGATCCCATACTTAGCGATATTTTCCCCGATTGTGTTCTTCGCTTCGAGCCCTAGAATACTGTTCACCGTAGCTTTTCTCCGGCAATTCCTGTCGTTTCCGGCCATCGTTTAGCACGTTTGAGGTAGCGTTGGACTCCTCTCGAGAAAATCTTCCTCTCTATACCACTCTTGGAGGCTGTCGTTGGCTAGAGCGAAATCGTGAAGTCGCTGTCTTCGGCCGTGTGTTGCGTCGTTGAGGTAGAACTTCAAATTGTTGTTGAGATCTTAGTATTAGCCTTTGTTTAAGCTTCCTGTTAGTGGTATTGTTGGATTTGATCGCTGGTGGAGTGAATTACTCCCAGCCGTGAGTTTCTATAGTTGGCCGTGACCTTCTGTGTTGAGCCTGAGATCTGTTGTGTGTATTTAGCAGGTTGCAATCCAGATCTCTCGGGCCTGTTTTGTGGTAATTGTTGCACCTAAGTACAAGGTACGGATTTGAGCTTGATGTATCTTGGAATTGGCGTGAGATTTAATGTGAGGCTGCTGGGATGTTTCGGTGAACATGACTGTGTGTTGCTTGCTGAGCATTTGTGTTTATGCTAGCTGTTTATTGATGTGCATACACGCATTGTTCACGCATTATTTCAGATCCCTTGTGTATTGTATCTTGCAGCTTCGTATCTTGTATATTGCTGTTGTTTCTTACCAGGATGCGAGGGCGAGTAACAATACCGCACTCTCATCTCCCTGCTGGGATTTGTTAGTCACCATGCGCCGGTTTCTTACCAGGATGCGAGGGCGAGCGACAATACCGCACTCTCATCTCCCTGCTGGGATTTGTTAGTCACCATGCGCCGAGTGGTTAACTACCACAGTTCATGGGCGAGGCAACGGCAGGTTGAGTTGTTTGATGCATCTGGTATTTGGGTGGAGTGTCAAGGCGAGTGGCTCATTACCACACTTTGAACTCACCCGTGGCCACTGATTCGTTGCTGATCTCGTGGAGCTATGTTTGAGTTCCTTGGCTCCCTTGTTGGTTGTAGCCTTCAGCTGTTATCCGGTGTCTCATGCATAGCATCTGCATTTTATCTTATGCATTTCTTTTAGCTATTTCAGTTGCTCTCCGTACTGGGATTTGACCCCATGTCCCTCTGGGGCTTGGTTGTTTTCCTTGCTTGTGTTGTTTTCATGGAACCCAGGTTTTACAGCTGGTCGAGGGTTTAACCCAGCTGGTGGTGCCCCAGGAGGTGGTTGAGTATCCCAGTAGCGTATAGCATATTTATATGTATCAGTACTGTTAGCAAGGGGATGCCCTGCGCTTTCTCGTTGTATTTTGTTGTTGGAGTCGGATACATGTTGTTGTTGTTGTTATGCTATACTGTTTGTTGTTGGCTGGTAGCCCGAGCTTGGTTGTTTTTATAACTGGGATATATTTTGAGTATCGCCTTACTTTAAATTATATTGTTTTAAACCGTCAGGCCAAAAGCGAAAATTTTACCCGCTTTTTAATAGCTTTCGCTTGTGTTTGTATGATTTTACTCTGTTGAGAGCACGAGGCCTGAAAAGATATAAGCCTCAGAATTTCTTAAACACACCTTCAGTCTATCCGAAAGATATCAACGGTCACAAATCTTGGATTAAGGAAACAAACTCGGGGCTATTTTTGAGTAAAGATGCACATCACGCAAATAAATTGATACGATGTGTACCAGATTCGGTAAGAAAATCAATTAAGCCCTAATAAATTCAAAGTACCTTCGGCATAGCATTAATTAAGCGCTGATTGTGGTGATGAAGATATTCAAAGGAATTTGTTTCCACTGACCGTTGGAGTTGAAGAGTATAAATAGATGAAGAATTCAAATGAAGAAACTCTCGGTCAATTCACATACAAAAGCTCTCGAATATTCGCTGGAACTCATTATTGCAGAAATATTCTAAGTCCAGTCTTCAAAACTCGAAGAACACTTCACGTTGGTCTTAATAGTTTCATCTTCGAGTCACATCTTCTGGTTTACATTTGTAAGTCGAGTTTCTCTGCTTAAACCAGAAGATTTACAGTACTCATTGTTTAGCACTTCATTGTATATCAATATTGAGTCTGTAACGAACTTTCTGTGTGAAGCAGTTCGAAAAATCAAGTTGCTTGTAATTCAGCAGTTGTATCTGCGTATAGTTGGAGATTGCTAGGAGTTCACTTGGAGCGAGGCTCGGTGACTGGGTGTAGACAGAAGCTGTGTGCATCAAATACTTCTAGTGGAACCTTCCTGAAAAGGAAGAAGGGGAGACGTAGGTTTGATATCCAAACTTCCAGAAACAAATCTCTGAACCTTAACCTTTTACTTTACTGCATCATACTTATATTTATAATGTTCACTTGTTGATCGACTTCTTTCCACACATTCTTTGTTATTCGAAAAATCAGCCTTGAGACTGAGATACCTCGGATCTGGTAACACAGATACGAGTTAAGCTAGACGCTTGTAAAATTGTTTTGAAAGTTTCGAAAAATAAAAATCCTTAGGAGTTCATTCAACCCCCCCCCTTTCTGAACTCCTAGGCCTATTTTCGATCCTAATTGATCATATCAATTGGTATCAGAGCCTGCTTATCTCAGTTTTGAACAGTTTGTCATTCGCGCTTTATATCTCAATATGTCTACTTCTCACAATAAAATTCCTATGTTTTCGAAGGTAGATTATGATGATTGGAAAATATGGATGCAAGCACATCTGGCCGCACAAGACGATGATATGTGGTCGGTGATCATAGATGGACCAATGAAAATAATGAAGGCCAACACAGCTATCGCGGAATCTGATGGTGCACCGGAATATGTAGAAAAAAAGAGACATGAGTATACTAACGAGGATAAGAAGAAGGAGAACTTTGACAACGTGGCCAGGGATATCCTATACAACACGCTAGACAAAAATATGTTCAGCAAAATCAAAACCTATACCACTGCCAAGGAGATTTGGGAAAAGTTGATTCAGATCTGCGAAGGCAACGACGAAACCAAGGAAAACAAACTTACTGTTGCTCAGCAGAAGTACGAGTCAATAAAGATGAAAGATGGAGAAACCAAGATGGAGTTTGCTCAGCAGAAGTACGAGTCAATAAAGATGAAAGATGGAGAACCAAGATGGAGTTCAATGAGAGATTCAGTGCTGTGGTGATAGAGCTGACCAGCCTAGGCAAAGAGTATTCCAACAGAGAATTAGCTCTCAAGGTGATGATAGCGTTGCCCAGGGAATGGGATGTTAAGACAATGGCCATGCGCGAGTCTAAGGATCTCAACAAGCTCGAACTACATGATATTTTTTCAAATCTGAAAGCGTACGAGTTTGAACTGGAAACCAGATCTGAGGCACCTTCAACCTCACAACCAACCAAGGCTCTTGCCGCAACATATAAACGATGTTCTCCAAGCACGAGCAAATCTGCAGAACAACTAAGCAATGATGCTATGTCCCTCTTTGTCAAGAAGTTTGGGAAATTCCTGAGAAGATCCTATAACCCTTATTTTTCTTATAATAATGCAAACAAATCAGAAAAGATTTCAACTGATATGAATTGTTATAACTGTGGTTGTCCAGGGCACTTTGCAGTATACTACAACAAGCCAAAGAAGGATGAAAGCAAGAAGGATGACCGATCAAAGAAGGATGACAGAAGATCCAAGGAAAGGAGAACCAGAGCTGACAAAAGGCCAACTAGAAAGAATGATCGTAAAGCACTAGTTACAGAGGAGAGCAACAAAAATTGGGCGGATTCATATTCGGACTCAACTTCAAGCAGCTCCTCATCAAGCGACAGTGACCAAGAGGAAACTCACTGTCTAATGGCCAACCAATCTACAGAAGAAGAGGTATTCGACTTTTCAAATACTGAATTTACACGTGAAGACCTGATCAATGCACTTAATGAGATGGTCTATGAGTACAAAAAGCTCTCTCAAACATTCGATGAAGTCAAGGCTGAAAACAATTGAAAAATAGTTCAATTGAATCAAGCCGTGCTCAGCTTGAGGATACTGACAGTTTACAAACCGAGTTAAGTAAGCTGAACTCTGAGAATGAATCATTGAGATTAAGACCTTGTGAGCTCGAATCAGAAAACTAAAGGTTAAATCTGGTGATGAGCTCCTGGACTCAGTCTTCTGTCTCTCTGAAAAGGCTGCATGAAACTCAAAAGCCGTTAAACGATAAATCTGGCTTAGGTTTCAATGTTGGTGAAAGCAGCTCCGGAGAGACCTGTACTCAGTCAAAACTGGTATATGACAAGTTCAACAAGATGAATTTTGTTAAAGCCAGTGTGATACATGACACATATGAGTCGGTAAGATATGATGACCAGACATCTGAGCAACTGAATCAAAAGGGCAAATCTGGCATCGGCTATATCAGACCCGAGAACTCTAAGTCTAGTTGGCTAAAGAACAGACTTGACAAAGAA
Organism: Dorcoceras hygrometricum; assembly: GCA_001598015.1. Taxonomy (NCBI): domain Eukaryota; kingdom Viridiplantae; phylum Streptophyta; class Magnoliopsida; order Lamiales; family Gesneriaceae; genus Dorcoceras; species Dorcoceras hygrometricum. Next base: position 94,921 of record KV011182.1, on the reverse strand, counting down.
AAGGCGAAAGCTGGACCCAAGTCGTTTGTTCAGAACCAACAAAGACGTGGTTCTAAGAAGGTCAAATATGTATGGAAAAAGGTTCAGTCCCAACGAGATCTAAATGGTCAAAGTACCAAGCCAAAACTCAATAGATCTCACAATGTTTCTGCATGCACCCTTAAGGACCTTCAAACTGGAAAAACTATTAAGTTAATACAAGTATGGGTCCCGAAAGGGGTAATCCAATCTGGACCCAAGTAAAATTGGGTACCAAAAGGTTGTTTTTATGATTGCAGGACAACAGGTACAAAGCTGTAGATGAGTCAACCCTATGGTACTTGGATAGTGGTAGTGCGCGACATATGACGGGTAACCCAAAGCTTCTATCGGATGTGACACCTCACAGAAGAGTGAAGATCATTTTTAGTGATAACTCACATGGTAACACTGTGGGTAAGGGTAAGCTTACCCACGGTAAAATTTCAATATCTGATGTTTTAGTCGTCGACAGTTTGCGATATAACTTGATTAGCATAAGTCAGCTGTGTGACAAGGGTTACACAGTTAATTTTCAATAGCACACCTGCACAGTTCAGAGTCCAAGTGGTCTAACCGTATTGCTAGGGAAAAGATCGGGGAATACCTACATTATCGATTGGTCAGAGCAAATGGGATCTGAGCAGATCTGCCTTGCAGCTGACTCTTCCAAGATCTGGTTGTGACATCAGCGAATGAATCATCTAAACTTTAAAACACTTGCCATATTGAGTCAGCATGAATTGGTTTCTGGTATGCCCAGTGTAAATTTTTCTAAGGACAAGATCTGTGTCGCATGTTAGCTTGGTAAACAAATCCGTTCTACTTTTAAAAAGAAAGGCGGTAAACGTTCTTCCAAAGCTTTGAACTTTTACATATGGATCTCTTTGGTCCTATTCCCATAACGAGCTTAGGGGGAACGAATTTCACCCTAGTTATTGTGGATGATTTTACAAAATTCACTTTGGGTGCTGTTTTTAAAATCAAAATATGATACCGCTGACCAGCTGATTCGACTTTTAAAACGTTTACAAAATGATAGATCTTGTGCAGTCAACCGGATAAGAAGTGATCGTGGTACCGAGTTTTTAAATAAAAAATTATCTTCTTATCTGGATGACATTGGGATAAAGCATGAGCTTTCTGCAGCTAGAACTCCTCAACAGAACGGGATGGAGAGAGGAGAAATCATACTTTAAAAGAAGTTGCTAGATCTATGATTGCTTATTCAGGAATTTCTCAAAAATTATGGGCAGAAGCAGTTAATACAGCCTGCTACACTCAAAACAGATCTACGATTAGCAAGTTGCACGGTAAAACCCCATATGAGATCTGGAGTGGCAAAAAACCTGATATTTCGTGTTTCAGGGTGTTTGGGTGCAGATGCTTCATTCATAATAATGGTAAGAAGCACCTAACAGCTTTCGATGCAAAATCTGATGCAGGTCTATTTCTAGGATATTCAGCCGTAAGCGAGGCATATAGAGTATTCAACAATCAAAGTCTGACAGTTGAAGAATCAGCACATGTGGTCTTTGATGAGACAAGCTTCAAGTCCAACTCAGCTGCGAGCCTAAATGACTTGTGCTCACGTATGGAATCAACTTGCTTAGAAGAATCCAGCGATGACGAGCCACAACCAAGACATTCAGCTGAGACACAACCAATGCTAGACACACCTCACGACAACTCTCAAGATCTGACAGGTAACCCAGTGGTCGTTGACTTAACTAACATTGACCAGGTGCAGGAACAGATCCTATCAAGTGTGCCAGATGCTGGAGCTGAAGCGACCAATGCTCAAGATGTGCAACCAGATCCTGTAATACACCAAGTGACATCTGATGCACAAGATGAGAGCACTACTCATCAATTGATCTCGGATTCAAATCTGGAACAACAATCACCTCAACTGGAATCTGATGCACCAGCAAACACCGCAAATCATCAATTGGCATCAGATAATCCAGATGCAACCATCCAGCCAGACATCCAAGCAGAACAAGGAGAAAACTCAATCGGATCTGATCTTCGGTGGAATAGAAATCATCCACCCGAGCAGGTCATAGATAACATTGACTCTCCTGTTCGTACACGAGGCCAGCTATTGCATGATCATTTTGATTCAGCATTCTTATCGCATATAGAACCAAAGCAGATAGAAGAAGCCTTAGTAGACCCAAGCTGGATAGATGCAATGCAGGAAGAACTTAACCAGTTTAAAAGAAATAATGTATGGCAACTTGTACCTAGACCTTCTAATCATTCAGTAATAGGAACTAAATGGGTCTTTAGAAATAAACTGAATGAAGATGGAGTAGTAACAAGAAACAAAGCTAGACTAGTTGCTCAAGGTTTTAGACAAATGGAAGGCATAGATTTTTATGAAACTTTTGCACCTGTAGCTAGACTAGAAGCCATCCGCATGTTCTTAGCATATGCTGCATACAATTTGAGATGAGCATGATGGGAGAGCTGACGTTCTTTTTGGGATTACAAGTGAGACAGCTTGACAATGGAATCTTCATTGATCAAGCAAAGTACAGGAAAGAACTGTTGAAGAAATTTGGCATGGACAATTGCTCAACAGCAGCAACCCCAATGATCTCCTCAATCAAACCAGACAAAAAAGAAGCTGGATCTGCCATTGAGGTATCTTTATATCACGGTATTATAGGCTCCCTGCTTTACCTAACTGCTAGCAGACCAGACATCATGTTTGTTGTCTGTATGTGTGCTATATTCCAAGCGGAGCCAAAGAAATCGTATTACATAGCTGTAAAGAGGATCTTAAAATATTTGAAGGGAACTTCCAATGTGGGTCTTTGGTATCCCAAAGACTCAAGCTTTCAACTATTTGGTTACGATGATGCAGACTACGCAGGATGTAGAATATATCGGCGAAGCACCAGTGGAACTTGTCAATTCTTGGAAGATCGGTTGATTTCCTGGTTCAGTAAGAAGCATACCTCTATTGCAACGTCCACAGCTGAAGCGGAGTACTTGGCGGCTGGAAGCTGCTATGCTCAGATTCTATGGATTCAACACCAGCTGAAGGACTATGGCATTGATGCTTCTGAAGCGCCTATTCTCTGTGACAACACCAGTGCCATCTCGATCACTCAAAATCCAATGCTGCATTCTAGAACAAAGCACATCGACATCAGGCATCACTTCATAAGGGACCATGTGCTCAAGAAAGACGTCCGGCTGGAGTAATCTTCACAAAGCCCCTACCAGACGCTAAGTTTTCTTGTTTTAGAAACATTTTAGGTCTCCTAGAATTGCATTAATTTGTCTGTGCGCTAACAAAATTGCAGGTTGAGCAGCTTTTATGCATCAGATCCGAGTCAACCATTCAGGGGGAACCCTGAACTCTTGGACTTGGTAATATTTCAAACTTGTGAGAACCTTAGTCTTAGGGGGAACAACAGATCTGAATTATTAAGCGTTGAGTCGGCTGAATATGTGGGATCTGGATACACTCAGATGTCATATATACACAGTGATGCTTATCGATGATCAGATCCTGTACTCCCCTACTGATACATCAAAACAGATCCTATGGTTGTGATGCTTTTTAATCATTTTGTTTTTACTGTTTTACCCTCGTGGTTAATTTTAGAAAATCATTTCAAAATATTTTCCAAATATTGATCGCGCCATCGGATGATTGACACGTGTTGTCATCATGTGAAACGTCACATCCACATCTTCTCTTTCTTTTACCGTTTCGTACTCCTCGACTATATTATGGCTTTTCCATTGTACTCTAACACTTACCTTGCGCAAATTATTTTCTCGCATACTTGTGCCCTTGCATTTTCGTGTTCTCCTTCTGTAGATATACTTTCCGATGTATTCTTCTCAAATCAACATACAGAAATGGCATCTTCTCTAATCAGCAACAGATGCTGGAGCTGAAGCGACCAATGCTCTAAGATGTGCAACCAGATCCTGTAATACACCAAGTGACATCTGATGCACAAGATGAGAGCACTACTCATCAATTGATCTCGGATTCAAATCTGGAACAACAATCACCTCAACTGGAATCTGATGCACCAGCAAACACCGCAAATCATCAATTGGCATCAGATAATCCAGATGCAACCATCCAGCCAGACATCCAAGCAGAACAAGGAGAAAACTCAATCGGATCTGATCTTCGGTGGAATAGAAATCATCCACCCGAGCAGGTCATAGATAACATTGACTCTCCTGTTCGTACACGAGGCCAGCTATTGCATGATCATTTTGATTCAGCATTCTTATCGCATATAGAACCAAAGCAGATAGAAGAAGCCTTAGTAGACCCAAGCTGGATAGATGCAATGCAGGAAGAACTTAACCAGTTTAAAAGAAATAATGTATGGCAACTTGTACCTAGACCTTCTAATCATTCAGTAATAGGAACTAAATGGGTCTTTAGAAATAAACTGAATGAAGATGGAGTAGTAACAAGAAACAAAGCTAGACTAGTTGCTCAAGGTTTTAGACAAATGGAAGGCATAGATTTTTATGAAACTTTTGCACCTGTAGCTAGACTAGAAGCCATCCGCATGTTCTTAGCATATGCTGCATACAAATACTTCAAAGTCTTTCAAATGGATGTTAAGAGTGCATTTCTTAATGGCATCCTAACTGAAGAAGTGTATGTTGCACAACCTCCTGGCTTCGTCAATCATACATATCCAAATCACGTTTACAAATTGGATAAAGCTCTATATTGGTTGAAGCAAGCATGCAGAGCTTGGTATGATACACTGTGACGCCCAAACCCACGGGAATCACGAGATGGGGTAAATAAAAATTTTCGAATAAAAAGAAGGGCTGGAAGACAATTTGTTATAAGCTGTATTTCTTATAACTTTAAAAAGAAACGGAAACACAAAGACAAATCTAACAAACACTCAATTGCATCGTATTACATAGCTGTAAAGAGGATCTTAAAATATTTGAAGGGAACTTCCAATGTGGGTCTTTGGTATCCCAAAGACTCAAGCTTTCAACTATTTGGTTACGATGATGCAGACTACGCAGGATGTAGAATATATCGGCGAAGCACCAGTGGAACTTGTCAATTCTTGGAAGATCGGTTGATTTCCTGGTTCAGTAAGAAGCATACCTCTATTGCAACGTCCATAGCTGAAGCGGAGACTTGGCGGCTGGAAGCTGCTATGCTCAGATTCTATGGATTCAACACCAGCTGAAGGACTATGGCATTGATGCTTCTGAAGCGCCTATTCTCTGTGACAACACCAGTGCCATCTCGATCACTCAAAATCCAATGCTGCATTCTAGAACAAAGCACATCGACATCAGGCATCACTTCATAAGGGACCATGTGCTCAAGAAAGACGTCCGGCTGGAGTAATCTTCACAAAGCCCCTACCAGACGCTAAGTTTTCTTGTTTTAGAAACATTTTAGGTCTCCTAGAATTGCATTAATTTGTCTGTGCGCTAACAAAATTGCAGGTTGAGCAGCTTTTATGCATCAGATCCGAGTCAACCATTCAGGGGGAACCCTGAACTCTTGGACTTGGTAATATTTCAAACTTGTGAGAACCTTAGTCTTAGGGGGAACAACAGATCTGAATTATTAAGCGCTGAGTCGGCTGAATATGTGGGATCTGGATACACTCAGATGTCATATATACACAGTGATGCTTATCGATGATCAGATCTTGTACTCCCCTACTGATACATCAAAACAGATCCTATGGTTGTGATGCTTTTTAATTTTTGGCGCTCATTTTGTTTTTACTGTTTTACCCTCGTGGTTAATTTTAGAAAATCATTTCAAAATATTTTCCAAATATTGATCGCGTCATCGTATGATTGACACGTGTTGTCATCATGCGAAACGTCACATCCACATCTTCTCTTTCTTTTACCGTTTCGTACTCCTCGACTATATTATGGCTTTTCCATTGTACTCTAACACTTACCTTGCGCAAATTATTTTCTCGCATACTTGTGCCCTTGCATTTTCGTGTTCTCCTTCTGTAGATATACTTTCCGATGTATTCTTCTCAAATCAACATACAGAAATGGCATCTTCTCTAATCAGCAACACCATTCAAGTTTACTTTGACTCTGTCCTTGAAATGGACAACGAGGGTATGGTTGCGATGTTTGAAGCCCTTATTTCATCTGGCCTTAGTGGATTTTTGGGATGCTCGTCAGCCATATTCGAAACTGCTCTGGTGGAGTTCTTCCACAATGCGTCCGTCAGGGATGGTGTGGTTGTGAGTACGATACAAGAAAAACCAGTGGCTATTTCGGAAGAACTGTTTGCTAGCACCTTCGAGTTGCCATTGGAGGGTTTGAGTGATTTACATGAGGTTCCGCAGGATCTAGTTCTTGAAGCGTGGCGTGCCTTCTCGTACGATGGTAAACTGGTAAGTACATCCTGTAAGAAGAGGGAATTGGTGTTTAAGTTTCGTTTGCTAAATGATATTCTGGCAAAGTTTGTGACGATAAAGGTAGGGTCTTTCGATGTTGTGACCCATGAGAGGTTCTTGATGATGACTGCTATTTATGGGGGCGTTCCTGTCAACTGGAGTAAAATTCTGTTCAAAGTGCTCAAGGACATTGTAACTCCGGGTTCAAAGCAAGCCCGAGGTTTTGCAGTTCAAATTTGCATCATTCTGAAGGGTGCTCCAGATCTAGATTTGGGAGAATCGAATGAGTTCTGTAATGCCCGAAATAATTAAGAAGAGGATTAGTAATTCTGACATTTAAGATTTTCCAATAATAGATTTTGATGAAGCTTGATATGAGCTCGGATTTCTTCTGGAAGTGTTGGGTGATTAAGGAACTGTGTATCGTTGAATTTCACTAAATGTGGAAACCAGACGAAGCGACCAGGCGAAGCGATTTGATAAAATCGTTCAGCAGCAGGTTACGGTAGCAAAGTCAATACGGGTCAACACTACTGTAGCTCGCGACTGGCTGAATTTTGAAAATCAGTCGAGGCGCTAATATTGGTTGCAGCTGGAAGCAGACGCACGAATACAAGGATGAACGAGGAAGCGCCACGTGTTGGTTACTATTACGCACGTGGGAACCAGCGGCAAGAATTCTTTGTGTACCTGCTGGTTTATTGATGTATCGACTGGTTTTGATGACGTAGGTGCGACGTCGTCGTTTTGGTAATAAACGCGAACCAGTCGAGGCGAGTATGTGAAATTTGGTTCCAGCTGAGAGAGCAATGCGACATAGTTTTGACTCATGAACAGGAACCTCGATACGAAGTCGTTTGGTATGACTTAGTGACCAGTCGATGGTTTGTTGTATCTGCTGGTTAACCAGTCGGGGGAACAAT